>PITA01009422.1:0-62161 GCA_004023965.1 Spilogale gracilis
AAAAAACCATGTTGTATGAGTGATGTTGTCCCACATAAGACAGATGGATAGAAGAGATCTATAAATCTGTATCTGTATCTAGAAGCAACTTATCCCTCTTCATCCTTGCCTCTCAATCTCCTTTCCCATCTTTCTATAAATGTATAGATACAGATCTGGATATATACATACACATGAACATTTAGCAATGGTTAACTAAGGAAAAAGAAAAGCATTGAAGAAGAATGAAAGAGAAATTTCTATTTTTTAAATTTTTTATATGGTTGGGCAGCTTTTACAATGTGCACATATCCACATATAACTTCTGTACTTAAAAAATGACATTTGTCAATACTGATAAAATTCTAATGAAAGCTATCAACTACCACTCCAAGACTTCTTTTCTTTCTTCCTCCACCCTGTTTTTGTTAATCACGAACATTTTCAAGTATACATAAGGTACAGAAAATAATATAACAGACACTCATGTATCCACCATCCAAATATAACAGATGTTAACATTTTGTCAAATTTGCTTCAGCTTTTGCTTTAAAAAAAGAATGAAAATGTTATGCTACAGTTAAAACTCTGTGCCCTATACCCTCATGGTGGCAATTTTCTTGCAATTGTATATCATTTACAAGTTTTTAGATCATAAAGTAAGATGCCCTTAGATGATTTAAAAGAAAAAAAGTCTTAAACTCAGTTTTCCCACACTTTGTAGAAAATTACCTGTAAGAGGGATTAACACATTGCATCTTTCTTTTCAACTACTTGGAGGATCTGCTATTTCCTGTTCATCCTGCCTGCACCCGCCTAAACCTGGTCTAACTTCTATCTCCCTGACTGAGTGTCTTCCCTGGGCTCGTGGCTTCCATCCTCTCTTCCTGTTCCATCTTGACAGCTACCGCCATGCTATTTGCCTGCACCAGGGTTTCTTAACTTTGGCACAACTGACAATTTTGGGTGCATAATTCTTGGGGCGGGAACTCTTCTTTGCATTGTGTGATGTTTAGTAGCATCCTCGTCTTCTACACACTAGAAGTCAGTAGCACCTTCCCCAGTTGTGACAATCAAAAATGTCTCTGGACATTGCCATGCCTCTGGAGGGCAAAGTCACCCTTGTTAAGAACCACTGTCTGAACTGACTTTTGATATTGCTTCCAGTCTCCAGTAGCCCCCAGTTCACCTATCACAACATACTCACATTCTTCCCTCACTCCCTCTTCCCCCCACCTGATTTCAAGACTTGTCATAATCTGCCCTCAATTCCTACTTATTTCTCACTTATTCCCAACAGTCAGGTAGACCTCTGTCCCTGTTTCTTTGCCCTCTGTGTTAGGCTCATTCTCTCCTCTGGGCTTTTGTACTGCTTTTCAGCATCTTACAGTGACTTACCTGTTCCTGTTTGCCTGTCCAGCTCCTGGTTGCTCTTCAAGGCCAGACTGAAGTCCCATCTCTTCATATAACAGTCCCTGAGGATTTCGACTACTCGCTGTGTCATTCTTTGGAGACAGTGAATTCAAATGACTTAAGTGGATGAGCTTCAGAATCAGGTAGAATGACATTCCTACATGTAAGCTGTGTGATTTGGGCAACAAGTTTAGCCTCTCTGTGCCCTGTCTTCTCATTAGCATAATGGGACAACAGTCTCTCCTTTGCAAGTGATTGAGAAATTAAATTACCTTTTGTAGAACCCACATGACATCTTCAGTATATATGTTGTCTTTTGACTTTTGAGTTGTTTCATGTATGTTTATCTTGACTGTCCAAACAGAAGGAACTCATTTAAAGAAGGGGATTTTGTGTTGAACTTCTCTGTCTTGCCAGAGACAGATCTTTAGTTGATGGCCAGTAGATATGATTGACTGCATGAGGGGAGATGCTGTGATACACAGGAACCAATTTCTACATTGCTACGATATGTACTTGTCTACATAACCTGCTTCCGTGATCTTTCATTGTTTCAAAATGAATTTCAGAAGCACTAGGCTTACCACCTTGATTACTTTTTTTTAAAGATTTTATTTATTTATTTGACAGAGAAAAACACAGCTAGAGAGGGAACACAAGCAGGGGGAGTGAGAGAGGGAGAAGCAGGCTTCCTGCCAAGCAAGGAGCCCAATGTGGGGCTCGATCCCGGGTCTCTTGGGTCATGACCTGAGCCGAAGGCAGTCGCTTAACCAATTGAGCGACCCAGGCGCCCCTTGATTACTTTTTTTTTTTTAAAGATTTTATTTATTTATTTGACAGAAACACAGCTAGAGAGGGAACACAAGCAGCGGCAATGAGGGGGAGAAGCAGGCTTCCCACCCAGCAGGAAGCCCAATGTGGGACTTGATCCTGGAAATCCAGGATCATGACCTGAGCCGAGAGCAGTTGCCCAGCCAACTGAGCCACCCAGGCGCCCCGCCTCTTGATTACTTTTAAAATAAATATATACCACTAGTCAGTTGCCGCTCTGTGACAATGGCTGAAATGATGGATTGCCGCAGTGATCAGCGAAGAGAACTCATTTCATGGTGCTCTTCGAAATACAGATGGAAATCATGGCACTCAAAAGATTCAGTTCCATGGTTTCTCTTTGGGATCATTTTCTGTTAAGGTGCTGGATATTGCTAGTAGTTTGAATTTCTCCTCCATAGTGTCATAGTTAAGAGTACAAGTAAAAATCAGACTGTGATTATAATCCCAATTCTGCTGCATACTAGCAGTTTGACTTGAAAAAATGTAAAACTTTTTAAAGCCTCAGTTTCTTCATCTGTAAAGTGGAGGAATAATAGCACTTTCTTTATGTAATCACTATGAGGTCATACATATACTGCTGTTAGCATTGTTTCTGGCACATGGCAAGTATACAGTAAATGTTGGCTATCCAACCATTAATTTTTTTCCCTCTACAATATTTATCAAGCACCAACTATGTTACAAGTAGTAAAAAAAAAAAAAAAAAGAAAAAAAGAAAGAAAGGAAAAAAGAAAAGAAAAAAGAAAAAGAAGCTCAGTCATTAAGTGTCTGCTTTCCACTCAGGTCATGATCCCAGGGTCTTATTCTATGGCCATTTTCAATGCTTAGAAATAAGCTTGATATGGATGTAGAGTCTTAACCTTCCAGAAAGCCTCTTAAATCAAGTATCATTTTTGTTGTTGTGGAAAATAAGAATAGCTGGTGTGGTTTGCAGTGACACATGAGAAAATCTGTTCACAGAACCACAGTGCCAAAGCCAGGACTTAAATGATCCCATATCCTATATGGTCTACCTTCAGCCCCACTCTGCTGTTCATATTACATCCTGGGCATGAGAGACTTTCCATGGGGACATAGTGTATAGTTCTTCCTTCCTTCCTTTCTTCCTTCCTTCCTTCCTTCCTTTATTTATTTATTATTTTAAATTTTATTTATTATTTTATATATAGAGAGAGAAAGAGAGAGAGCGAAAGAGAGAGAGCACATGAACAGGGGGAGCGGGCAGAGGGAGAAGCAGACTCCCCACTGAGCAGGGAGCCAGACATGGGGCTCAATCCCAGGAACCCAAGATCATGACCTGAGCCAAAGACAGATGCTTAACCAACTGAGACACCAGGAGCCCTTCATTTTCTTTTTAGATTTAGAAACCAATTTACAAAGGCACAATGAGAAAGTAACCCATTTTCTCTACACTTTTCAGCTTCACTTCACAGTGGTAGGTGGAGATTTCTGAGATATTTGTAACTATCACACAAAACCATTAGGGGGATTTTATAACTGATCTGAATGGTATGAATGTGAAGTCCTTTGCTTTCTGGCCTCTAACATACATCCTTGTCCTGTTTCCCCAGTTGATTATAAAACAAATCATGAAATAGAATAATTGATGGTAAATCACATATTCTCTGGGGGCTAAAGAACTCTGTGGAGCAGAGGAGCAGTTCCCTTCTCTGCCTTCCTTCTGTGACTTCTCTGGGCTGTTTCTCAACTCCATAACGACAGTGACTGTGATGACATGACAACTGAAAGGCCCAGGGCTTCTTGACTCAGCATTTCAGGAGAGATTAAGTGAGCAATTCTGCTTCTGGAAACTTATCTTAAAAAGATGATAGGAATGGGGACGATCTAGCTATAAAGATGTTCACTTCAGTGTTGTTTCTAATAAAAAAAATTGGAGACTCCCTAAGTACCCTAAAAGTGGAATACTCTGCGGCTATTAAAAAAAAAAAGAGTAGACATAGAAAGATGCTCAAGTATGGCAACACCAAAAAAGCAGACTGCAAATTGTAGACACAGTTAGATGCCATTTCAGAAAAAAAGAACATATCTCTATGGTATGCGCATCAGTGTAAGAAAAGATTAGGATCCCTAGGGATAGTGGGTCCCTAGGGATAGTGAAATTAGGAGTACTTTAGATTTCCTTCTTTTTGGTTCTCTGTATACTCTGCAAATAACTAGTGGCACTCATTGTTGGTAACTTTTATGGGCTGAATTTTGTCCCAGCCAAAATTTGTAAGGTCAAGTCCTAACTCCCAGTACCTCAGAATGTGATTATACTTGGATATTGAGTCTTTGCAGAGATAATTAAGTTAAAATGAAGTCATTAGAGGGGCCCTAATCTAATATGACTGGTATCCTTGTAGGGACTGCAAATCTGGACATAGACGTGTTCAGAGAAGACCATATGATGGCATAGGGGACAGACAGCCATGTACAAGCCAAGGTGAAAGGCCTCAGAAGAAACTGGTCCTGCCAACACCTTGATCTTGGACTTCCAGCCTCGAGAACTATGAGAAAACAAATATATGCTGTTTAAGCTGCCCGGTTGATAGTTTTTAGTTATAGCAGCCTTCACAAATTAATATAGTACCCAGACCCCAACAATCTTCACCCTCTTCTTCCTCTCCAATAGAACCTTGACTTGATTTAAATGTCTACTTTCCTCTGTGAGAAGTAAGCCCAATCCATGTTTGTGCAACTAGATGCCAGCAACACCCGAAGGGTGCTGAATGGGAGTGGTAGGTCTATTCTTTTGTCAGTTATTGATTTAAAAACGCATGTGTAACTCAGTTCTAGCCAATGATAAGTGAAAAGGGGCACCTGGGTGGCTCAGTTGGTTGAGCATCTAACTTTGACTCAGGTCACGATGTCAGGATCCTGGTATTGAGCCCCATATCAGGCTCCTGGCTTGGGGGGGGTCCACTTGACCCTCTCCCCTCGCCCCTCCCCCTGCTTGTGCTCACTGTCTTTCTCACAAAAAAATAAATAAATACATAAATAATTTTTTTAAAAGATGAAAAGTCCCGAGGGTTTCTGCATTTTCCTAGGTTGTGAGACACACTAAGGCACATTCCCTTTTTTATTTGTATTTATTTTTTAAAGATTTTATTTATTTGACAGAGTGAAACACAGCCAGAGAGGAAACACAAGCAGGGGGAGTGAGAGAGGGAGAAGCAGGCTTCCTGCCGAGCAGGGAGCCCGATGTGGGACTCGGTCCCCAGTCTCCGGGATCATGACCTGAGCCGAAGGCAGTCGCTTAACCAACTGAGCCACCCAGGCGCCCTGCACATTCCCTTTTTTGAGTCTTAACTGCAATAGTGCCTGGAACTGGCATAGCCATGCTGGGACTGACAGAAGCCAGCCCAAGGAGTCACCCTGCCTTGCTGAGGATAGAAAAGCAGAAAAACATTAAGAATCTGAATCCTTGATAATGCTGTTTAGCCCCTGAATAAATCATCCTGGGATCAAATACCCCTGGACTAGTTTAATGAAGTTACACACTTTCTTTATTTTTAAGCCAGTTGAAATTTGGTTTCTCTTTCTTGCAGCGAAAAGCATCCTAATTGGTACAGTTGAAACCCAGAACAAAACACATTAGAGCAAAATAAGTTCTATAAAACCTTGGATGCCTTTAGGCCTATACAGAAAACACTAACTCCATATGTAATACACAAAACCAGCAAAAAAAAGCTTTTCTTTGACTAAAGCCCAAGGTCTTAGTGAAGGACTCACTTTGTTCAGAATATTGACACCCGTAGAATACACATTTGAATGCCTCCCCTTTCATGTTCTCATGTCACTGAGTAGAGTGTGCTCCAGTGGTCAAGGGCCATGTTGCATAGCAACCTTAGGGATTACTTAAATTTAACAGCAGCCTCATCCCTGCCGGTTAACACTGGAGTGCCCACAGAATGCACAACCTAGGATCCTATTCTGGTGGGAAGATGCAAGACTATGAAACAATAAATTAAGTCTTGCCTATTAAATGCTTGAGTTCAAGGTAGTGGAAGATGAATGGGGGAGAACCCTAAGGTAAATAGAGACAATATATGGGTTGGCAGGAGGAGTGGAGTGGTGGACACAAGGTTTACTTTCATTGGAAAAGGGGAGGAAAGGACCAGAAAGTCAGGACTGTGTTCCTGGACCCACCTATTTATAAACCATTTGCTATGTTTAGTTTTTTACTTCATTCAGGTCCTTGAAGTCTTTGTTAACCACCCCATCTGAATAGGGTGCCCCATCTATCATCTCTAGTCTCGTCTATGCACTGTCCCTGCTTTGTTTTTCTTCATAGCACTTAGACCTATAATGATATCATCTCTCTCCAGGAAATTGTCTCTCAGTCTCTCTCTCTCTGTCAGTAGAACTTTGCAAATCAATCAATGATGTGGACTTTCAGAGACTTTGGAAGTCAATTGAAAAGTTTTCACTCTCATGCCGGGACTAGATCTTAAAGAATCATGTATGTGTGGACATAAAGACATACATACTAGAGTGCTCCTTACAACATTGTTTGCAACAGAGGAAAACTAGAAAACAATGGAAATGTACATCAGTAGGCGGGCCATTACATATTTTATGATACAACCATACTATGGAATTTTATGCACCAGTTACTTTGCAATTAATAGTTGTAATAATAGCAGCTAAGAGTTATTGAATGCTTCCCTATATTTTATCATTTATCTCCCCTAAAATCCCTGTAAGGTATAATTTTTTATTATCCCTACTTTATAGTGAACTGAAGTACACAGAAGTTAAATGATTTGGCCAAGTTCAGACAATTAGGAAGTGGCAGAATTAGGGTTCATGACCAGTGTATTGCTAGCATGCATGCTTTCAACCACTCCTTTGTACTGTCTTCCATGAATATGAGACAAGTGTGTTCAGATTAAACAACAACAACAACAACTAGGAATTGTATTATTTGGAAATAAAACCAAATGGGTCTATAATGAATCCGTTCACAAAAAGAAAAGTTGTGGGTAAGCGTATGTACGTGTTGTGTATTATCTGTGCTTACCTCTGAGAAGGGGGAGTGGAGAGGATAACGGACATTTTTCATATTTACTTTCTATATTCTTAAGATGCTTAGGTCTTTTGTAACAGTAATGCCTTCCTTTGTTTTCCGAGTAATTAAAAAACTATTGTGCAACAACTAAAATGACCACTAGAGGGCTCAACAAGCTGCTTAGCCTGATCTCCCTCTAGAGGTAGTGCCGAGAGAGCTGTCCAGGTGCTGAAGTGTGTAGGATGGGTAGCTCACTGGATGACACTGGGACATTTAGAAAGCCTTTTGGAACTATCACTACCAAGTGGCTGAGAATCAATTGGTGTTAGGCTAGAGTATGGATTGCACTAAATTCGTTAACCCTCTCTGTCATCCTAGCATGAGTCAGCTCTAGCATGTCAGAGAAGGGTAGGCAAATGATTGTATTTCTTTTATATATTTATTCATTTATCTGGAAAGAGAGAGCAAGGGGGGGGTGCAGAGAGTGAGGGATAAGCAGACTACATGTGGATCATGGAGCCCGATGTGGGGCCTCACGACCCCGATATCACGACCTGAGCCAAAATCAAGTCTTGCTCTGAAATACCCAGGTACTCCGAGTGACTGTTTTTCAATATACTCCTCACTCAAGAAAGGAGAGGACTCGGGGCACCTGGGTGGCTCAGTTGGTTGAGCCACTGCCTTCGGCTCAGGTCATGATCCTGGAGACCCGGGATCGAGCCCCGCATCGGGCTCCTTGCTTGGCGGGAAGCCTGCTTCTCCCTCTCTCACTCCCCTTGCTTGCTTGTGTTCCCTCTCTCACTGTGTTTCTCTCTGTCAAATAAATAAATAAAATCTTAAAAAAAAAATGGGCGCCTGGGTGGCTCAGTTGGTTAAGCGACTGCGTTCAGCTCAGGTCATGATCCCGGAGACCCAGGATGGAGTCCCACATCTGGCTCCCTGCTTGGTGGGAAGCCTGCTTCTCCCTCTCTCACTCCCCCTGCTTGTGTTCCCTCTCTCACTGTGTTTCTCTCTGTCAAATAAATAAAATCTTAAAAAAAAATGCAATCTGGGGCGCCTGGGTGGCTCAGTTGGTTGGACGACTGCCTTCGGCTCGGGTCATGATCCCGGAGACCCGGGATCGAGTCCCGCATCGGGCTCCCTGCTCGGCGGGAAGCCTGCTTCTCCCTCTCTCACTCCCCCTGCTTGTGTTCCCTCTCTGGCTGTGTTTCTCTCTGTCAAATAAATAAAAATCTTTAAAAAAAGAAAAAAAAATGCAATCATGCAGTGTAGGTGGCCTTTAAAAAAAAAAAAAGAAAGAAAGGAGAGGACTCTTTGTCATCAGGAATCCTGGTGAGATTGGCAGCCCATAAACTTGGAGTATAAAATTTATCTAGCAAAAGAAACTAGGAATTTCTGCCTACTTCTCAAAAATTGGGAGAGGATATGGCCTAGGAAAAGAAGATAAGTTTTTTTTAAAGATTATATTGCCTTTTTTTAAAGGTTTATTTATTTGTTTTAGAGAGAGGTAAAGAGTGAGCAGGGATAGGGACAGAGAGAGAATCTCAAGCAGACTCCCCACTGAGCACAGAGCCAGATGGCAGGCTCAGTCCTACAACCATGAGCTGAGCTCATGACCTCAGCCAAAATCAAGAGTCAGATACTTAACTGACAGCCACGCAGGCACCCCAAAGATTTCACTGTTTTGAGTTAACTTAAAAAACCCAAACTTTGAACTCTTTTATCACATAGTTTGTAAATGATAGCTAGGCCCTGTACCATAAAGATTGTAAATACAATTGTGGAAATAAGATTTTGTGAAAATGAAAACTGTCTACAGTGCTCAAAGTTGGTGAAGGATTGAGGAAATAAGTATAGATGTATACTGTTCCTGAGAGTTTAAATTGTTGCAGCTGTTGGGGTACCTGAGTGGCTCAGTCAGTACAGCATGCAACTCTTAATCTTGTGGCTGTGAGTTGAAGCCCCATGTTAGGTGTAGAGATTACTTACAAATAAAATACTTAAATTGGGGCAGCCCTTGAGAGGGCAATTTGGCAGAACCCATGAAAATATCAGTGAGTATTTTTTTTGGTCCAATAATTGCACATTAAATATTTAACCTAGAGAAATATTAACAAGCATGCTATATCTTCATATTACAATCATAAAGATATTATACCATTGTTCCTTGTGGTAAATAGTTGGAACTAACCCTAACCTAAATGTTATTAGCAAGAGATAGGTGAAATTATGACTCAGCAATTAATATACAGACACTAAGAAGGTTGATTTATATGTATAAGCAAGGAAATAGAACCATAACATTTTGTGGATTAAAAAAATACAGAGTAGAATGGTATGCACAGTATAATATATTAAGGTGAAGAAATCTGCATATGTATGGATAGAAGAATCTAAAAGGCCATCCACTGAAATATTAATGGTATGTTTTCTTCAGACTGGGATGCCAGGGTAAAGGTGAGGGACTTTTCACTTGTTTGATGCATATATATATTATTATTCATACATACACTGAGCATGTACCATTGTGTATTTTTAAAAAGATAAAAAGGAATTATTTAAACCAAAATATTGAGGTAGAATATATTACCATTCCTGTGTCCGTATCCTCCTAAAATTTTATTCTTTTCAGTTTTGTATTTAATGTCACTAGGAAATTTGATACTCCTTAGTCTTAGTCTTTCTTTCCCCCTTTTGTTCCTCAGCAAGAAAGTTTATCAGAAATCTCTTTAAAAGTGAGATTGATATTACCAAAAAAAAATCCCTCACCAAAAATCAAATCACAAAAGTCCTTTGGCAGCTCAGTAGATCAGCTCACATGTCTGTTTCGCAAGTCTTACGGCGGCAGATAGTGAAGGCTGTAGGAGTCACTCACCAAGTCTTCTTGGCTGTGAGGTTTCAGGTGCTTTTCTTTTGAATCCAAGGATCTGGGAAAACATGGCTTGGGTCCATGTAAACTTATAAGGATAATTTTTAAGTAGCCTTGTGCCAAGTTCAATTAGTATTGATTAAACTCTTGACTTTGGAAGGGGCAGTGAGGAATGGGGAGTGGGAAGTCTGTTTAGTATTAGAAAGATTCCTGAACCAGCCATAGAAGGAATCTCTGTAAAGATTCTAAATTAAAGGTGAATATTGAAATAACTCCTTCATAAAAACAATCTAAGTCCTCAGAT
Source organism: Spilogale gracilis (assembly GCA_004023965.1). NCBI lineage: Eukaryota > Metazoa > Chordata > Mammalia > Carnivora > Mephitidae > Spilogale > Spilogale gracilis. The sequence continues at coordinate 10,411 of PITA01009422.1, forward strand.
TTACCCAGTTTGCAAATTGTATAGTCGTAGGATAATTCCTCTGACTTGTGTCAGTGGGGTGGGGTGGAATGAGTCACCACAAAGGCTAAAATCCTATAATAGATTACACTTCCATCTGCATGTGGGTAATTAGAAATTTTCTAATAAGATCTTAATACATTTAAGCTGTCTTTCTGTACAATCTGTTCAGAATCATCTTTTAGACATTGGAATTGTTAGAAAGTGAAAATAAAGCTAAAATAAAGGCCTTCACAACCAGGGACTGGTAGGTCTGCCTTTTAACATTTCCTCATCCTTACATTTTATGTGTCCTGTAAATAGAGCATATTGTAGTTGATGCTTTGGCCATGTCGAATTGTAATTTAAACTGAAACATAACAACTAATGTGACTAGAAAACATTACTGAGGCAAAGAGCATTCCATTTTGGAGTGCCACTGGAAAGAAAAGGGAACCTGGGTTCCATTATTTATTTCTTTCAACCAGTAAAATTCTGTCTGGCTCATCTCAAAAAAAAAGAAAAAGCAAAAGGCAAGAGACATATACTTATTCATCCACTGGAGAAAACTGAATCAGCTGTGATTTTTTTGTCTTCTAAGTGAGATCATTTTCCTTTTCCCCAGTGTGGCTTCAGAACATAATAATAAAATGATAATAGTTCTCTTTTAATGAAACACTTACTATGTGCCAAATAGTTTTATCTCATTTAATCCCCACTGCTGTCTCAGAAAGATTCTGTTTAAGAAATAAAATGTATTCCCCATTTGCAGCTGTGAAAATGGGATTAATTTATCCCAGCTTACATAGCTGATAACTAGGAGGAGTAATTTAATTACCATTTATTTAAGCAGTTTAGATGCCCAGAGTTTATACCTTCTTTCTAGGCTTTTTAGAATAAAAAATGCTTATGTAAGCTGTTTTTTTTTCCCTGTGAGTTGATAATGTGCTTTGGGAGATAAGACAAATTTTGATGAAGTAATGTGTGAACAAGGGAACAGTAAATAGAACAGACTTAAATCTGATACAAAGACTGAAAATAAGACAGTGTCAACTACCAAAGAGGCAGGCTACACAAATAGCCAAAAATCTCCAGAGAGAAATGTCTTAGTCTGCTCAGGCTGCCATAAGAAAATACTGAAGATTTGGTGACTTGAATAGCATAAGTTTATTCTCTTACAATTCTGCAGGCTGGAAGGGCAACATCAAGGTATTGACAGGGCTGGATTGTCCAGAAGGCTCTCTCCTTGGCTTGCCAATGGCCGCATTGTCTTTATGTCCTCACGTGACTTTTTTTTCCTGTGTGCCCTACTCCTCCTCTCACAACGACACCAGTCCTGTTGGATTAGGACCCCAACCTTATGACTTCATTTAATCTTAATTACCTCTTTGTTTAATTTATTTTTTAAAAATAATTTATTTTATTTTATCTATTTTATAGAAAGAGAACATGAGCCAAGGGTGTGGGGGTGGGGGGGGCAGAGGGAGAGGGAGAGAGAATCCCAAGCTGACTCCTTGCTGAGCGGGGAGCATGACTCAAGGCTTGACCCCAGGACCCTGAGATCTTGATCGGAGCTGAAATCAAGAGCTGGGTGCTTAACCATCTGAGAGACCCAGGCGCCCTCTTAATAATTACCTCTGTGAAGGCTCCATCTACAAGTACAGTCACATGAGAGGTTAGGGCTTCAACATATGGATTTTGGGGCATAGAATTCAGTCTATAACAGGATGTCAGTGTGAGCTAGTGCAGTCAGTAAAGCCCTCACAGTAGTGGAGGGCTATGAAAGATAAATAAGGTATGGGCAAGCAGAAATTAATGAAGAAGGCATTTAAGGAATGGGGGCTGGAGCTAATGAGACAAATACAGATGGAAATAGAGAGATGGCATTGGAAGTACAGAGAAAGGGCATGTCCTCCTTTCTCTTGGTGCCATGACGTAGAGATAAAGAGACTTTCCATGAAGCTTTCCCCAGAAACTTCCTTTCGGGGTGAATGTTAATCCTCTTCCCACCATGTCGAGTGAATGCAACATCTTTGGGGGAATCAGGAGAAAGCATAGCAATCAAGGCAACAAGTTGCTTCAACAGTTAGCAACCCAGAAAAGGAAGATTTGTTGCTTCACATTCACATGAAGGGATTTTCATGCAGAGGTACTAATATCGAGAATACATTAGATGAGCCCACAAGTTCTTGAGCTGTTGGTCTCATTTCCCTGCCTTTTATTGCCAGTCCAGAATATTTCCCATATGACCTTAGCCTACACCCTCTGCTTGGCTTGCTCCAAAACTCCATATGAGTTCTCCCCTCTTCAGCAATCATGGTCATAAAATACACACAGACACACACACACACATACACTCTGTTTCTTTATCATGTCTGTCCCTTGGCAGGGCTGAATTCTCACATTTACCCACTTAAACTGACTTAATGCATTCAATTTCTACCAACAAACATAAAAAGCAAAACAGTTTTATGGACATATGTGTCCACATAGGGGCGCCTGGGTGGCTCAGTCGGTTAAGCATCTGCCTTCCGCTCGGGTCATGATCCCAGGATCCTGGGATTGAGCCTGAGGTTGGGATTCATACACGGCAGGGAGTCTGCTTCTCCCTCTGCCCCTCCCTCTCACTTTCTCTCTCAAATAAATAAATATCTAAAAAATAGCCCCTTGAAACCCAAAAAACTTATAGTTTGTGGAGAGGAAATAAATGAGTACAGAGTCATTCCAAAATCACCTGTTGAGTATTGTATAAAAGGAAGGAAGGGAAGGAAAGTAGGGGTATAAGCTCAAGACCCCTCCTACTTGACATTCTCTGCCACTTTCTAGCTTTGTGACCTTGAACAAATTACCAGAGAGCAAGTTGACCCCATCTCCTATGTGAAATATCGTATCTATTGGGCAGGCTTATTGTAGAATATTAGATACTATACTGCCTAGGGTGTAGTGGGTGCTCAGGAAGTAGCAATTATTATCATGATCTCATAATGATCCCATTTGTGACATATGAAGTGTTACAGAGACTCCGTGGGGGCAGCAGGGAATTGTGACCGAAGTCAGGGAAGCTTGCAGGGGAAGGTGGTGCTAGACGAGAGCCTGCATCTGCAAACCATCTTTCGGGAATGTCAGGGAGGAAGCTCTGGACTAGGAAAGTGTTTGATGAGATGACCTCAAAAAGCCTGTCCAAGTATAAGATTCTGTGAATATTAGGTCAGAGAATTCTCCAGCTGGCAGAGACCTTTTGGGAAGAGTGCTTGATAAACACTCTTGACACTATGTAATGAACTGATGAAGTTAAATTGATCCTTGATGTGCATAAATAAATAATTCCTTTTCCCCTTTTTATGCAGATAGTGTTGTGCATAAGCTTCTGTCACTTTCTAGGATTTCTATAATCAGAAGGTCAAGGGTTTTGTTTTCTTGGATTAAGGCATTTATACCTTCTTTAGAAGGGCATCCATTTTCAGTTGGATCTGATTTTAAACTTCTCGAAACTTTAGGACATAAGATAAATGGTAAATGCTTAGCAATCTAGAGTGGGTTTGGCAAATATGTAATCACCTGCATTAATATAATGATCCTTCCTCCCAAGAGATGTTTTGTTTTAGTAAATATAAAGATTAAAAATGTAATACTATGCCTTCTAGATGTCAAGCTTCAAAAACATTTCTTTTTTTTTTTAAGATTTTACTTTACTTATTTATTTGACAGAGAGAGATCACAAGTAGGCAGGAGGCAGGCAGAGAGAGAGGAGGAAGCAGACTCCCTTGCTGAGTGGAGAGCCCAATGCGGGCCTGGATCCCAGGACCCTGAGATCATGACCTGAACTGAAGGCAGAGGTTTAATCCATTGAGCCACCCAGGTGCCCAAAAAACATTTCTTTTCCAAAAAGGGAGAAATCCAGATGTTTCTGAGTGTGTTGAGTCTCCCCAGGATAAGCCCCCCTCCCAGCTGTGCAGGGAGTTGTTCAGTGATGCTCAGGCAATCTGGACTTGTGGGCACAAACGTGACCTCTCTGTACCATCTCTCCCATTTCCTACTCAATTCTAATTCCTACAGAGGCAGGTCTTGTGGAATATTTGCCTTCGGCCTTGAATTTCTCGAGGTAATGTGCATTAAAGTGAAAAGTCGATAGCTGTAGTTCAAGGGCAAAAGAGACCATAAGGTACTGAAAAAATGAGAGTCCTGCAACCCAAGAAGGTTGCTGCGTTCTGCTGGCATATCGGGCCCTAGCAACGGAGTAAGCCAATTCTTGAGGCAAAAGCCACAGGGAGGGAATTAAAGCAATGCCAGACCTCTTACTCAGCACATGCTGTTATTCATGCAGAAGTGGGGATACCAGTAAGATACAACGTGCTGACTCAGCATCAGCCTACAATTCATATTATGAATAGAGAAATCTTTGAAAGGGCTAACTCCTAAGGGATGAAACACCCATATTATTTTGGGTGAGTAAGACCTGATGTAATTTTTACATTGGGCAACAGAAAGGTGCTTTGCCCAATCAAGGGCACAGCTGGAATTGAAAGAAATGCTTCCATCTGCAAACTGTACACAAGCTGTGGAGCCCTTGGGAGCCCTAGTGCTGGAGGCAAATTCCTCCTAGCTGTACCCTTGGGCAAAGGGCTTACCCTCTCTATGCCTCCCTTAGTTTACTAATCTGTAAAGTGGGGAATAACTTGGAGGGGAACAAGAAATGCTTGCTTTGTAGGTGGCCTGGAAGATTAAATGACAATGTGTATGTCATTAAGTGACATGCTTGCACTAGTGTTCTCACATTTCATGAGGACTCAATAAATACTAATAGTAATTAAGATAGGACCTCATGACGCATTACCAGTTACTCTTAACCAACTAGATTTTACCCCTCATTTTTAAACTTCTAGACTTAGGCTTATAAAGATTTTTTTTAAGTAAATTGAGAAAATTAGAAAACTTATTTAAGAAACAGAACAGGGAATTCTTATCAGTGCTCTGAAAAAAAAAAAGATCAGTCCTACTCTGGGATCTTAAAACCAGGATCGAACTCTTAAGAATCTATTGATGGTAATTGTGTACACATTGAAATGCTATGTGACAGTCACTACACTAAGGGCTTTGCCTGAAATATTTCATTTACTTTTCAGAATAACTATGAGAAATATGATGTTATCCCCATTTAACAGATAAGAAACTGAGGCTTGGAGAGATCAGGTAAATTTCCAAAGGACTGATAGCTAGCACACTAGTTAACTATTGTGGTATAATGAATTACTTCAAACTTAGTATCTTAGGACAGCAAACATTTTCAGGACTGAGACAAGAGAGAGTGAGGGAGGTGCAAAAGTTAAGGGCATGACAAAAAACTCAGACACAGATAAATAATATTATTAAAAAATCAAAATTAATGTAAAATACTCATGATGAAAAGGATACCAAGATTTTATTTTTTTTTATTTTTTAAAGATTTTATTTATTTATTTGAGAGAAAGAGAGGCAGAGATAGCAAGAGAAAGCGTGAGCAGGGAAGAGAGGGACAAGCAGACTCCCTGCCGAATAGGGAGTCTGATACGCTCTCCATTCGAGGACCCTGGGATTATTACCTGAGCCAAAATCAAGTTGGCTACTTGACTGACTGACCTATCTGTCTAGCTGCCCCTCCCACCAACTTCTATTCATTCTTCAGACTAAACAACCTATTCACAGAGCTCTTGCATGATCCTCAATTGCTTCTACTGCTTTTTTTTTTTTTAAGATTTTATTTATTTATTTGACAGAAACACAGCAAGAGAGGGAACACAAGCAAGAGGAGTGAGAGAGGGAGAAGCAGGCCTCCCGCCGAGCAGAGAGCCTGATGTGGGGCTCGATCCCCGGTCTCCAGGATCATGACCCCAGCCGAAAGCAGTCGCCTAACCAACTGAGTCACCCAGGCGCCCCTCCCCCCACCTTTTTAAAATATTTTATTTATTTGACAGCGAGAAACACAGCTAGAGAGGGAACACAAGCAGAGGGACTGAGAGAGGGAGAAGCAGGCTTTCTGCAGAGCAGGGAGCCTGATGTGGGGCTCGATTCTGGGTCTCCGGGATCATGACCTGAGCTAAAGGCAGAGGCTTAACCACTGAGCCACCCAGGTGCCCCGTAATGGGAATTTCTGAGTGAGGTCTATAGTGTCCAGTTTCTCTCCCAGAAGCATCTCATGGGAATTGAATGCACTTTGACTCTTGGGAGAAATAAGTAAATTAAAATAAGTAAATTAAAAGCAGGGTATAAAAACTGGCAAAAAATATTACAATTGAGAATTATGTACTGAAAAAGAATTTTGTAGCTGAGATCCAGTTATAAAAGACCTTTTGGGTCTAAGTCACAATGCTGTGTGACATTGCATCAATTAGTTTGTTAGGTAAAACCTATTGAAATGTTATTTTCAAAGTTGCCATATTTCTTTCTTTGGTTAAGACTTACTTAATTATTGGGGAGCCTGGGTGGTTCCAGTTGTTAAGCGTCTGCCTTCCACTCAGGTCATGATCCCAGAGTCCTGGGGTTGAGCCCCATATCGGGCTCCCTGCTCTGCGGAAGGTCTGCTTCTCCCGCTCTCACTAACTCTTCCTGCTTGTGTTCCCTCTCTAGCTGTGTTTCTCTCTGTCAAATAAATAAATAAAATATTTTTTAAAATTTACTTAATTATTTTAGAGAGTGAGAGATGGAAAGAGAAAGTGTGTTCATGAGTAAGGGTTAGTGGGGCAGAGGGAGAGAATCCCCAAGCAAAAGCAGACTCCCTACTGAGGGCAGAGTCTGTTGCAGAGTTCGATCCCATGACCCATGATTTCATGACCTGAGCTGAAACCAAGAGTTAGATGCTTAACCGACAGAGCCACTCAGGTGCCCCAAAGTTGCATTGTTTCTAAATTAAATCTGGGTTTTCTCTTATAACCAATTTACAGATGAGGAAATCAAGGCTCAGAGAGGGCAAGAAGTTGTTTGGGGTCATGAAGATGATGAGTGTGAAAATGGGATCTCAAACCCCACAAGATATACGGTTATAAAGAAGTTAACATTGATAGAACATTGTAGAATTTTTCTCTCTGGCTTCTTGAAGAGTATCAGTAGGTCCTTAGGATTCAGGACATTTCAGATGGCATTGAACCTCGACAGGAGGCCAGCCACTGGAGCTACTGCTGTTTCTTTCCACATGGTGAGAGGCTTAGACACTTGGGATGCTCCTGGCACTGCCTTTACTGCTGTTCCTCACCTTAAACAAGAAAGATCAGCCCCCGTGCATATTTGGATGCCAGATGGCGGATGCCCCAATATCATTTTCTTAAAACCTGGAGTCTTCTGCATGGTTCTCATCTGCTGAATTTGCACTGCTGGTTTTGCAATAGGGGAAGAACTAATAAATCACATCTTTCCACCCCGCTGTTGGTGCTATTCTGGCTGTTTTCCAAACAGAAACAAAAACCATCATTCTATAATGATTCCAGAACCCTCCTCACCAAACAAAGTCAAAAATCTAAGCTTCTATGAATAAACACCAACAAAATACCCATCGATGAGAAATAGTTATTAACAAAAAAGAAAATAAAACAATCATCATCTAAAATCAGAATATTTTTCTTGTCTCAGTTAATTATGGCCAATCTATTATCAGCAATATCATTATATTAGCATGATGTGTCAGCAGCAGTCTTGCATATGGTGCCCACTATGGAACAACAGCTGTGCCGAGTGCTATATACATCATTGAGTTCTCACAGCAACACAACAAGGTGCTATGTTATTCCCATTTTACTAAGAAAGAAACTGAGGCTTAGCAAAGTTCTCCTGCTTCAAAGCCAGCCAGACTACTTACCCACTCCACCATGCTATATATAGCAATGGGAAGCACAGAAATAATTTAAATGTTCCTTAGAAACACTTTCTTCCTCCTCCTCCTCCTCTTCCTCCTCCTCCTCCTTCTTCTTCAGATAATGTACTTTTAAGATTTGAACCACTGAATTACTTTTAAGAAATATCTTTCCTGGGGCGCCTGGTGGCTCAGTTGGTTGGGCGACTGCCTTCGGCTCGGGTCATGATCCTGGAGACCCAGGATCGAGCCCTGCATCGGGCTCCCTGCTTGGCGGGAGGTCTGCTTCTCCCTCTCTCACTCCCCTCTCTCACTTGTGTTCCCTCTCTCGCTGTGTTTCTCTTTGTCAAATAAATAAATAAATAATCTTTAAAAAAAAAAAAAAGAAAGAAAGAAATGTCTTTCCTTTACCCAGTCCATTCATTGCAGGAGACATCATGGTGTTGGTGAGCAGTGATGGCCTTGGTGTGAGAAGAGTCCAGATATGGGGAGAATTACTTTATGGGACATGGTCCCTTATCTTGCAAGTGTGGAGTACTACATCCCACCTCCCGGAATTGTGGCGAGTGCTGAGAGAGGAATGTATGTCTGTGGAGCTCTTGGTCCTGTGCCTGGTACACAGCAAGTGTTCACTGAGTGGAAGCTGATTCTGTTGTTATTCAGGGAGCCCTTCAAGTTCAGCTCTAGCTGCCTCCTCTATTTTCTCTTCCACATCCCTAACTCCGTCGCTTTTTTTTTTTTTTAAGATTTTATTTATTTGACAGAGAGAAACACAGCTAGAGAGGGAACACAAGCAGGGGGAGTGAGAGAGGGAGAAGCAGGCTTTCTGCTGAGCAGGGAGCCCGATGCGGGGCTCCATCCTGGGTCTTCGGGATCAAACCTGAGCCAAAGGCAGTCGTTCAACCAACTGAGCCACCCAGGCACCCCAACTCCATCACTTCTGTATGCTTCTTCATTTATGGAAGGCTCATGTTATACCTATTGTCCAAGATTGTTCAAGACAGAGACTCTAAATCAATCTCTGTATAAGCATGCTTAGTTCCAAATTAATTAGAGAGGTCAGAGGCCATAATACTAATCTCAGCTGGGTAAAACTAGGCAAGCCCTGTGCTTCTGTTTCCTTACTCATCAGCAGGGATAAAATTGGTACTCTGTTCCCCAAAAGGTCATTAGTCTGATGATAAATCCAACAAATGGAAAGATAAAACGTGTTACCAGCAGTTCTTACCGTCAGCTTCTAGAGACCTTGTCAATGCCACAAAGGGTATGCTCTGCAACAGGAAACAGCCCGACCCCATAAAGAAAGCCAGTAACGTTAGGGATCTTCAGACCCAGCTTGTAGCTGCTACTGTGGCAAGATGGTAGGATAGGCTCAGTTCCACTTCCTATCAAACACAGGCTTCACAATGGCATGAGGCAAATTGAGGGAACATTTTATTTTGCCAGAATTCAAACAGTAACAAGCTTAGGGGAAAGGCTGACTGCCTAGTGAAAGGTGCATACTTGGCCCGAATCACTCTTAAGTGGCTCTTGATTACAGGAGACCTACCTGAGACAATGGTCAACAGTAATTATAGAGGCAGCTGGACTACAGAAGGGAGCTGAGAGGAAGTACCAATGCTTGTCCCAAGTTCAGATATCTTCTAATAAAGTGATCCAGAGAACTGGAAACCTTACAACTCAACTTGACATCATTTCCTCAAAACATTCCTCCTTTGTACAGCAATGATGATGACAATTACAAGCCCAAATCTGTGCATAAACTGTAATAGTGAAATCATGGAAAATAATTCACTGCTGTCAAGAATAAACTCTTGGAAAAATCAGAAAAAAAAAAGAAAGAAAGCCAGTGACAAAATAATGCCTTATTTGTTTAGGTTTGGTCTACCTCTGTGGACCACCGGTGGGAGAGGGTCAGCCATCTGTTTTCTGCTTCCCCTAGTGAACTCCCCCTGGTACAGTCCTTCACCTAAATTCAAAAGGCAGGTCTTAAAGGCAGAGATAGGGCAGAAATATTGTCCTCTCCGGGTTCCTTCTGACATGGAAATGTTTTGGCCCCTTGAGGTAAAGGTGCCATGAAGGTCTACTGTTAATTGTGTACTTTCTCAATCAATGGATGGAGACAAGGAAGAACCATAGGATATTTAAAAAATCACACTTATTGCTGATAACCTGGGAGAAGTTTCCATTGCCCAGAAGCTGAGATTTGTTTGTCATTTTACGTTTTAGAAGCCAGTCTCATGAAAGAAATGTGTTCTTGAACTTTCCTTCTTACTTGAGACTACATCTGTTCCCCCACCCCCTGCCTTTTAAATGTTTTTCAGCATTTGCTTTGACAGATCACCAGCTGCCTTTCCTCAAAGTGGACTGAAAAGCCAGAGATCCTTGGACAATTAAGATCGGAACACCCAACCGCAGCCCAGTCTAAGGAGGCTGGTACCAATTTATACCCTCTGGTTGTGTGGGGAGCATCTTATGAAGAGGTGATTGCTTATTTGAAGGTTGGAATGGGAATTCTGGAGGTGCCTCAAATGTGTTAGATGGTGAGAGTCTTAGTTGTCTAGTGATTGGTTGGGAGCTTGGACATGGGAGGCATGCCACCAAGTTAGAGCCTGACCTTGCTAGCGTGTGAGCTTGGGGAAGTCTCTGAGCTTCCCTTTTCTTTTATAGTGCACCTGGAATGGTAACTGTTTCAGAGTGTTGCTCTCAAGGTTAAGTGAAACGAAGCCTATAAAGCACTTACAGTAATGCCTGATAAATAGTAGGCACTCAGTGGATATCAGCTAGTGTTATCAATACATGCAAAGTGCTTGGTGCATATATGTGTATTAAGGGTGGCTGCTATACCAAAATTATTGTGAATGCTGTTCCTTGTCACCTGGACCTTGAATCAGCTTTGCTTTAGGCCCCTGGGCTCCCAGAACTTTATGCAATGGAAGTGGTCCCATCATTTCTGGTTTACAGGCTACCTTGGCACAGAACTGAGGTATGACTTCCTGGGACAGTGGGTGGAGGCCATCACCAGTATCTAAAACAGACTCCAAGCTGTCCTCATCCTTCTCAGTCTTTGCACAAGACTAGTGTGACCCTCTTCCTCTCCTCAATGCTCCCAGCCCCCACACACCAAGTGCCTCCAAACCCTCATACAAATCCAGAAGTTCCTTGGGAAAAATGTATTATTCCTCCTTCTGAAGCATGTAATTGACCTGCCACTAGAGCTCAATCATGCATAGCAGGTGCCCTCACTCTGTCTTTGTGTGTTTGGGTTACAACTGACATAGGGGTTCTCAATCCTGGGTATACTTTAGATTGTCTGGTGGGGGGCTTCTAGAACATATAGGTGCCACACTGTTGACAATTAAATCAGTGTGTGGGACTAGTCCTATATATCTGTGTAGCTAAGACTTCTGAGTGTTTAATCCAGGCACTGTGCTAAGAGCATTCTATGAATTAGCTCATGAAATTCTCATAACCAGGATGAGGTGTCACCCCCATTCTACTGAGAGGCTAAGTAAGCGGCTGTGGGCTGAGTTTGAGGTAGAGCCTGGGTGGAACTTAGCGGGAGGGTATCTCTTGGTCTCCAAAGGATAGACTAATGACCCAGCTAATTCTTCCCAAAAACTGTTTCAAGAATGACTCAGCATCCGAGCTTCCCTAATATTTCACACACTTGTTGGGAAGAGCCTCCAGGCTCTGATACTAACGGGTGCCTGATTTCAGCTGCAAGGATAAAGGAGGAGGTGGTGTTGAGGCGATGTCCCCCATTTTCACGCCCTCACCCACGCTTCATCTGCAGTCATTGCAAGGTGAGGCAAGTGTTAGTCATGTTCCCTGAGACCCAGCACGCATTGGCCATTTATTCTAATTAGAAGCAATTAAAGAATTACTCCCTATGGTGTAAGTATTTCCTTGCCCAAAGAAGAAAGGTTTGGGGCTTTGGCAAAACAGACAAAACATTTGACTCTTTTCCATTTCTGGTCTTATATAAAAATGAGGCAGATCTATGGGTTTAGTCCATAATTAAGTGTACCTTATTTAGGTGTTTTTGATTTTTAAGTTTTGAGAATTAACAAAAAAGTATAAAAATAATGACAGTGGAGTAATCCTCCAGAATCTTATAAACCTACAACCATTTAGGCTAATGTGATAAGATACAATTATGCTTACATATATATATACACTTATATATATATATATATATATATATATATATATGCACACACATATATATGCTCACAATTCACACACAGAATGAAGAACTTAGAGGTGTTTTTTTTTAAAAAGATTTTATTTATTTATTTGACAGAGAGAAACACAGTGAGAGAGGGAACACAAGCAGGGGGAGTGAGAGAGGGAGAAGCAGGCTTCCCACCGAGCAGGGAGCCCGATGTGGGGCTCGATCCCAGGTCTCCAGGATCATGACCTGAGCCGAAGGCAGTCGCTTAACCAACTGAGCCACCCAGGCGCCCCAGAGGTTTGTTTTTAAATGCAGCAATAAACCTCATTTTCCAAATTAGTTAGTATTAGTTTATTGATGCATCCATTTGTTCTGGTTTTGATGAGTAGAATTAAGGTCAGACACACATTGGTCTTAATATAAGAAGAAATTATTTAACCCTCTGAACCACTTGATAATGGAAAGGACTAATTTGTGGTGTGAGTGCTGTCTACAGGGAGGATCCAAGCAGAGGGTAGGCTCTGAGAAGGAGAAGCTGTCTCAGAATTGCTTTCCTTTCAATATTGTGCTAAAACTTAAAGTTGCAGGGGCTCTAAGAAGGTGAGTCCTATCATTAGCAACCCTCTAGCACTTTGGCTTTTTTCTGGAACCCTCACTTTCAAGTATGCCTGAACAGGGAGGTAAGATATGGCTTCTAAGCCCCTTTCTTATCTGAGCCTTTCCCAACTCCTTGTTGGATCTAACCGGTTACATATCCAATTAGTGTTAATTGTTATAATTATCACTTTCTTTCTTGAAACTGATAACCAATTAATTTCATAGAATGTAGATGATATGACATCAAATAGCTATAGCTTTTTTTTGATTACATGGAATAAAGGCATTCTTCTGACTTTCATAAGGAAAGCCTCTTAGCAAATTAGTCACTCTTTGAGTTTCTAAAACTTAGAGTCTAAATTCACAGAATAAAAAAATCTATTCTCAAACTTTCAACAGATATTTACTGTATCACTATTTTGGGTCTGACATTGGCGCCAACATAATAGATGTGGTCCTATTCCTGATGGAGCTGGAGCATATAGGTGCTGGATAGCACTGGGTGGACCGCAGTTACCCCAGCATAAGCCATGAAAGAGAATTGCAGGGGGCAATGAGATTCGGTTGCGTGGGCACCTCACAGATGGCTTCTGGAGAAGATGCCATCTGAGTTGAGGCTGAAAGTTGAATAGAAGTAACTACGTGAGTGGTGAGAGAGGAGGGTGTTAGGCAGCAAAAAAGGCAAAAAGGAGTCCATTTCTGGGAAGGCATTCAGTTGGATCCAGAATCAGGTTGCACCTTTTCTCCTAGTAGATTTTCTATGAATATTGGTCTGAATTCCCAAGGTACTCAAAACCCATATGGGAAAGGCCCTTGAATTGTATTTCACAGACTGTTTGTCTTAAGGCTGTAGGAAATTATCCTTTTTGTACCTGTTTGTATTTTGCAGAACATAATCTAAGGCAAGCCTGAGCACCATGGATGTTGTAGTCCAATGTAGAAATCTTCTTCCCTCTTCAACCCTGAAATACCCACTAGAGAGAAATGCAGATATGCAATGTATGTTCGAAATGTCCTGAGAAGGGCATATGCCACTCTAAACAACATCTGACTTGCATGATGTTCCAATAAACTCTGTTTTTGAACAAGGTCATGGAAGAATGAATTTTGATCTATACTCACAGTTTAATTTCTCTTTTAAAGAGAAACCCAACATTAATAAAGTCATGCATCCCTTTTTTATTTTTAGGACTGTTTTGCTTCCAAATGTGTTCTGGCTAGTACCCAGCTTTTCACGTGTGTGCTGAAAGTTTAGAAAGAATAGTTTTTGAAAGTCACACTGGCATCTGAGAAACTCAGAAAGTGAAAATAGCATACAACCTCAACAATGGAATTTAGTGTGGATCACAAAGAAGGTGATGTTAGTCCCCATTTGCTGAGCCTTTATTCTAAGCTTAGCATAGTCATAGAAACTTTCCACAGAATTTCGTATTTAATTCTCTCAAAATGTCTATGGGGCAAGTACTATTCATCAACTCATCCCCCACTTTTTTTTCTCATGGGGAGACAGACTGGATGGGTCAAGTAAATTGCCCAAGATCACACAGCTCAACAGTGGAGGGACTGGGACTTGACCCCATTATTGTGTGACCACAAAGCCCAAGTTCAGCTCTTTTACAGTTGTTCCATGTCTTAAAAACTGCATGGTGCAAACATGGGGTATTAGATCTTTAGACAAATTCAAACTCAATAGTAATTATACTCACAGTTCTGGGCCTCAACAACTAATACAAATGATGTAGGAAAGAATGTTAGGATTCAAAGCCAATGGCCAAGAAAGAATTCTTGAGATTTCTTTGGTGCAAAAAGGTGGTTTTATTAAAGCATGGGGAAAGGACCCATGAGCAGAAAGAGCTGCCCTTGGGTCATAAGAAGTGGCCTGTCATATACTTTTAAGTTGAAAGGGGGTTAGGAATATTGTAAGTCTCTAAGGGATTTTGGAAGCAAGGTTTCCAGGACCTTGAGGGGGCTAGCTAATGTTGGGAAAGTGTCATTTATTACCGTCTAATAAAAACTTTAGTCATGAGGCACTTTGGATATATATTTGGTGGGCCATATGCTTGGGGGATGACTGACAACATGTTTCTTGGGGGGCTACAGATAGAAGAAATTTCTAAAGGAATTTTTATATGTTAAAGTAGACTTAAAGGATCCTGGGTATGGGGGCGGGTTGGGGAGCCAGGCTAGGATAGCCTTTTCCCCTTAGCAAAGTAGTAACTTCAAGGCAGTTGAGTCCATAGAGGAATGTTACTTTGTCTTTTTCAAGGACTTGTCAATGGACTCTAGGTAATAAGGAAATTTAATAATTTTTCTTCTGTCTTTTTTTCCCACTTCAACAATCACAGCACAGCCTCTGCTCAACATCGACTCACAAAGTTCTTCTTCTTTTCTTCTTTCTTCTGACAAACAGAGGCTTAGAGACCCTCTGGATGAGTTTGTTACTAGGTGTGGTAGAGAAACTAGAGATGCAAAACGTGTGAAAATAAAAGTGGGAGGGACTCTAAGGCAGGTATGTTGAATATGGCCTGGGTGGTTGGGGAATATAGGACACTTGCCCTTCATCCAAGCTGGCCTCCATTTACATGACAATTGTCCCCACTCCAGATGTGGCTGCTCTTCAAGCTGAATATAATTCTCCAGGCTTATCATTGTTTCTTGTTTTGAAAAATGACACTTCCATAGACTTTATTTCATTTAGGAACAAATTTCCAGCAAGTTTTACCTCTCTCTCTCTCTCGTTTCCTTTTTCCCTTCTTTTTAACTTTTCATTTTGCTAGTTTTCCAGCATACACGAAAGAAGAGAAAAAAATGAAAAGGAACTCAGTTTCAACATTGCTTGACTTCCATCCCTCTTCTACTTCCCCACCTTTTATTTCTGGAGCAAGATTTTTTTTTTTTTAATTTTACTTTTATTTATTTTTAATTAATTTTTAAATTCTTATTTTTATTGGAATAGTTGACATATATTATGCTGGTTTCAGGTGTACAACATAGTGATTCGATAATTATGTACCTTATGCAATGCTGGGTGTAGCCACCACCCGCCACCATATGTAGTTATTACAACATTATTGACTCTATTCCTTATGCCATAGTTTTCATCTCTGTCACGTATTTATTTTATAAATGGATGTTTGTACCTTCTTATCCCTTTTCCCTATTTGCCCATCCCCCCCCGGCAGCTACCAGTTTGTTTTTGGTATTTATGAATCTATTTCTGTTCTTTTTTTTTAGATTTCACATATAAGTGGAATCATATGGTATTTGTCTTTTTCTGTCTGACTTATTTCATTTAGTATACATAATGCCCTCGAGGTCCATCTGTGTTGTCACGATGGACAAAATTTCATTCTTCTTTATGGCTGAGTAATATTCCAGTGTGTGTGTGTGTGTGTGTGTGTGTGTGTGTGTGTGTGTGTTATGTCTTCTTTATCCATTCATCTGTTGATGAACACTTTGGATGCTTCTACATTTTGGCTATTGTAAATAATGCTAGGATAAACATAGGGGTGCATTTATCTTGTATAATTGGTATTATTTTTTTTCCTTTGGTTAAATACCCAGAAGTGGAATTACTGGGTTGTATGATATCTCTATTTTTGATTTTTTGAGAAACCTCCATGCTATTTTCCATAGTGGCTGCACCAATTTACATTTTCACCAACAAGTGCATGAGGGGTCCCTTTTCTCCACATCCTTGCCAACATTCTGACTAGTACAAGAATATACATCACTGTTGTTTTGATTTGTATTTTCCTGATATTAGTGATGTTGAGAATCTTGTGTTTATCACTTTTTAAAAAAGATTTTATTTGTTTATTTGGCAGAGAGAGAGATCACAAGTAGGCAGAGAAGCAGGCACAGAGAGAGGAGGAAGCAGGCTCCCCGCTGAGCAGAGAGCCCCATGCGGGCCTCCATTCCAGGACCCTGAGATCATGACCTGAGCCGAAGGCAGAGGCTTTAACTCACTGAGCTACCCAGGCGTCCTGTTTATCAGTTTTTAAAATATCTTGTGTTCCTGGCCCTAGAAGAAGGTCAAAAATGTTCATCCATATAATAGATAATGATTCAGCCTTTGAAAGGGAAAAGGGAGCTAGGCACTGACATGAAATTGTCCATGGTGTACACAATTTCAGCTGAACAAAATCAAACTGCAGAAGTGTATGTGTATTAGGACTCTCTTCCTTGCAAGTGGCAGAAAGCCATGGGAAGTAGCTTCAGTGGGAAATAGAACTTACTGTGGGTCTAGCCCAGTCATAACAAATAGAAGGATGATAGAGTAGCTCAGAGAGTTGGAGACAATGTTGCACAAAAGAACTTTGGACATCACAGGAACTTTGGGGTGCTCAGGAATGGAATCAGGGATCTGAATATCCTCAGAGCTGAGACTCACTCTGCCTCTAATCTCTGCTTCTCAGTGTTTGCAGCTTTCCTATAAGAGTGGAGCCACGGATGCCACCAACTCTGTGTTTACTTCTGAGAGCTCTTTGACTGAAGAACAGAGAGCCGGTTGAAAAATCCCAGGGAAGAATTCCTACTGGTCTGTCTGTGGTCCTATGCCTAGCTCTTGGAGCAATCACTGCAGCCAAGGAAGAAAGGCGATATGAAAACCTCCGAAACCAGGAAGACAAGGTCTAAAACTAAAAGGAGAAGATAAGGGATACTGAAAGAAAAAAAACATAATTTGGTCCAATTTTTGTTAAAATATACATTTTTAAAAATTCAAGGGAATATATACCAGGCTGTGTTAAAAGTGGTTGGTTGTCGGAGTGCCTGGGTAGCTCAGTCAGTAAAGTGTCTGCCTTTGACTCAGGTCATGATCCCGGGGTCCTGGGATGGACTCCCCTCCCCCCTTCCCCCAACCCCCAGTCAGGCTCCCTGCTCCCTCCTTGTTCTGCTCCTCCCTCTCCCTCTGCCCCTCCTTCTACTTGTGGTTTCTCTTGTGCTCTCAAATAAATAAATAAAAATCTTTAAAAAAGAAAAAAAGTGGTTGGTTGTCTTTGAAGGCAGTTTTTCACTTTTTCTGGCATGTTTGATTTTTTTTAAAAACTTTTTTTTTAAGAGTTTATTTTTGGGGGCGCCTGGGTGGCTCAGTTGGTTAGGCGACTGCCTTCGGCTCAGGTCATGATCCCGGAGACCGGGGATCGAGTCCCGCATCGGGCTCCCTGCTCGGCAGGAAGCCTGCTTCTCCCTCTCTCACTCCCCCTGCTTGTGTTCCCTCTCTGGCTGTGTTTCTCTCTGTCACATAAATAAAATCTTTAAAAAAAAAAAAAAGAGTTTATTTTTTAAGATTTTATTTATTTATTTGAGGGAGGATGGGCACAAGCAGGGGGAGCAGCAGGCAGACGGGGAGGGAGAAACAGGCTCCCCACTGAGCAGGGCACCTTAAGTGAGGATAGATGTGCTGCTCGATCCCAGGGCCCTGACCTGAGCTGAATGCAGATGGTTAACCAACTGAACCACCCAGATACCCTCTGGGATGTTTGAATTTTATTTTACAATTCACTCCTCTTACTTTTGTAAGCAAAAACAACAAAAAAAAAAATTAAGGATTTTTATTAAAAAGTTAAGCAGAAAAGGTCCTAAACCAGTATGCTCTTTGTTTGTTCAGTTGATAATGTATGTCATTAATCAAAGCCACAAGCATCATTCTAAAGCTGTTGCCAATTTGGTACATATTTTTATCATTCAAAATAGCTTGTTTTCTTTTATTATTCTCCTCCAAGGAAATTAGTTCCCTTTCATTTAATTGTGTAGTTAGAGCTTTTGTTTGGAAAAGAACTCTGCTTCTCAGAGCTGATCCAAAGCCTGTTTCAAGAAATGGATGAATTTTTGGCAATGTAAGTTATGAAGCTTTTTACTGCCTATAAGAATTGCTTGGTGATAGAACACTCAGTAATCTGAGCCATTTTTGTAGGTGGGAGAATAGATACCTATGGTTGGAAGGGAAACTAGCTCCCTCTCCTGTGTTCTGGGTCTACTCCCGGTTCTACCTTTATCTAACATCAACCCTTGCCCTGAGGAAAATACCATGGGCCCATCATTTATGTCTTTGCAGTCTGACTGTGGATGCCACTCTTCATGTTACATTAACGATACTCCAGTTACTAAAAAACAACTCATGTTAATGGAGTTCTCAGAGTGTTTATTCACACATTTCTCTCAGTGACTTTTCAAGTATGTAGCCCAAAGTTGTTATTTTGTAGACCTTGGGTCCTTGGTTAAGTTGGGTAAACAAGTCTATTCTGGTCCCAGGAAACATTTCTAGGCATTGGGTTACCCTTTCTCTCACAAGAACCCGCCTTTTAGGGCAGGTATTTTCCTCTCTCCCAGAGAGACTCCAGGTGGTAAAGATAATCGGTGAACAGAGGCGTTCTCACAGGAGTGATGCACTGGAAACACACCAGGATGTTGGCTGTTGGTTGAAAGCCCATGTGTAAGAAATTCTTTTTTGGAATGCCGGGGTGTAAAATGCCTATAATTGAAGCTCCAGCCTCTTTTTCTCTGTTTCCTTTAAAGGTTTTTTTGTTTGTTTGTTTGGTTGGTTGGTTGGTTGGTTGGTTTTTTTGGTTGTGGTTTTGGTTCCTAAAAGTTCCAATAAAACTTTATTTACAAAAACAGGCAGTCAACTCCTGGGCTGTAGTTTGCTGATTTGTTTTTCAAAAATACTGTATTAAGATAGGATTTATCTTTATTGCTGAGATTTTGATGCCTCCTTTAATTTTGCACCCAAGGCTAGTATCTCACTTACCTTATCCTGGTCCTGACCATTTAGCATGGAGAGTCACAAATTTGTTTAAAACTCCTGACAATATTAATGTAAGTTTTACTCTCTTCCTTAACAGGATCAGCATTATGGGCACAGAAGCCACCATTCCTCAAGTCTTCTAAGGACTTTATCTGCATGGTTTTATTTTATCCTGGTCATAGCCATGTACAGAAGAGACTGTGAACTACTCCCCTTTTATAAATAAGGAGAACTGAGTCTCAAAGTAAGTAACGTGTCTGAAGACACATAACTATTAAATGCTGAACTTTTGCCACTAGGGAGGAAATCAGAAATATGTGTGGCTTTGCTATGTTATTGATATTTGTAAACATTTTTCATGTTTCAACACCCTCGTCCCCATTATTAAAACATTATTTTTCTCTCATGTAATGAATTCCATTATTAACTCCCTTAAAAGTTTTGCTGGGTCTTTTCAGCATCGGCATGGATGGAAATATGGATGGGATTCAAGATAAGAAATTTTCATGGGTTTTTAGAATAGCTTAACTCTCCGTAAGGCCTTTAGCTTTTTAGAAAGAGAATACGGTGGTGTTTGAGTGTAACTGCTTTAGTAGCAAAAACCACAAATCTAAAGGAGCCAGGATTTGGGTGAAGCCAGAAGAATATGTGAGCCTGCAGCATTTGGAAGGTTTTAAACCCTGCATCTGTAGTTTTTTCTCTTCTTAGGGGCTTCCAAGAGGCCTCTTCCACCTTGAAAATTGTTCTTGAAAAATGAGCATGGTAAAAAGTCCTTTTAATTTTACAGCTTTTAGCATAAATTAAAATGTGTTAATGAACTACCTTTAAATAGCCAAACCAGGGTGCCTGGGTGGCTCAGTGGGGTTAAAGCCTCTGCTTTCAGCTCAGGTCATGATCCCAGGGTCCTGGGATGGAGGCTTGCATTGGGCTCTCTGCTCGGCAGGGAGCCTGCTTCATCCTCTCTCTCTGCCTGCCTCTGCCTGCTTGTGATCTTTCTCTCTGTCAAATAAATAAATGAAATCTTTAAAAAAAAAAGATTTATAAATAAGTAAATAAGTAAGTAAGTAAATAAATAAATAAATAGCTAGCCAAACCAGGCAATGCAGAAAGAGGAGGCCTAAGGAATGGGCAGTAGATCATGGAAAATACCATAAAGAAATAGACACAGGCCAGGCTCAGGGCTTGGCATGGCCATCTGCCATATCTTTCCAGAGGCAGAGTCAGGAATACGCAATAACTATAACAATATCTACTTATGCGGTCTCCTCAGGTTTGTTTTCTTTGGGAAATCTGGTAGCTAGGCCAGATTCAGGCTTTGGATTCTAGTGGACTGTAATGAAGGGCTTTGTCTAAGCATAAGGAAGCTGGCTTTCCAATTCAGGGAGTAATTGTGGTTGCAAGGAAGAGAAAATTGCTCAAGCTACCTGAGGCAGAAAAAAGAATGGTTTGTATCTATTGGAAGGACACAGGGGCATCTCATGGAATCGAAGGACAGCAAGGATGGCCAGATTTCATGAATGGCCAGAATTGTGGAAATGGAAAGTTATTGGAAACCAAGGAGCAATTGATGTAATTTTACATTATGTAGACATTTAACCAACATTTTTGCAAGCCCCTGAAAGACTTGCATACCTTGAGATTACAGTGTAAATGGAGAATTAGTAGATGTTTAATTATAAATGTGTACAAAACATAACTTTATAGTTGTTCATATTTACAAACATTTCATTCCATTTGAAAATAATTGTAGTTTAGATTTTCTCCTCATTTCACAATAATTCTTGAGTATGCTCTGTGATTATGAACAAATCATAGCCACAGTGAATATAATAAATTAGCCAAATAATTGTAAAGGCAAAGCCAAAAAACTTTCAAAAATTTCCACAGGGAAAAATATTCTGTTAGTGCTGGATTTTGATATGCTTGCTATGATGCTTAGGGCTACAAAGGCCTTAAAACATTCCTGGCAAAGAGATTGGCTTAGATTGGCTTAGTTAAGCCAACAGGTTGGCTTCCTAAGGGTCAGGTGATTCTTTCTGATCCAGTTAACTGTGGTGGTGGTGCTAGTGAGTCAGTTAATTGGGTCTTTTTTCTTTTATGGCAGCCCCAATGATGTTTCTCTTGAATTAAACCTACCTTGTTAAGAGACATGTACAAATGACCTCATGCCTAAGAAGGACAGAAAAGTGAGTTGTTTAAGGATTTTGTTTCTCATCTAACTAAATTGTTCTCATGGCTAATGACTGTCCTGGTTTACTCATCCATGCCTATGGCTCTAATTACCAACGTGATGACTTCCACACGCTGTCTTCATAATCTCTCCTCTGACTTCAAAGCACACTGAAATAGTCACCTTCTGGATATTTCCACCTTGAGGTCCCTGGCACTACAAATTCAAAAAGCTCCAAATGAACCCATGAATCATTCATACATTTTCTATAAATTTGTATCACCCCCCCCCCCACTGTTATTTCCAGTTTTAGTGAACGGCACATTATCTAGTTGTTCCGGGGAGCATTCCTGCCTCCTCCCTAACATCCCATATCCAAGTACTCACCAACTCCAATTGATTTCACTGTGTTGATTCTGAGCCAGATGGCCTTGTGTTGGAGGAAGTAATTGAGAGAATGCTTTCACCCGTTGATCATGAGCTGGACCTGGGTAATTTGAAGCTCCTCATCCTCTCCCCAGTCTTTAGAATGTACACTCTGCTCACCATTCCCACAGTGGGAGCCATTTTAAGGACGTTACCTTAAGAGAATAAGGTGTTGTTGAGACCATTGGATAGTATACATGACTGAATGCAATTAAGGCCTCTATATAAACTTTAAGATTCTAATGGGCAAGTGCAGAAATCTACTCATCTTGGAATCACTGGAGATGAGCCTTGTATGTAAGGTCCTTCTCTTTTTAAACCTGTCACCTAATGATCTGGAGTGGTCTGCCTCTTTCTTTGGTCTCCTTGCCTTCCATGTAAAGGAGGCAGTTTGTGAACCAACACATAGATTTGAATCTCAGCCCTGCAACTTCGTAGATGTGCATATGTATAAAAGAGAGAGAAAGGTTGCTGTTACTGTGTTTTATGACTCTGTGTCATTGTGCAACAAGAACAATAATTTCTAACCAGTGTTCAGTTCCTGGGCCACTTGGCCATTGTGTCTATCTACTGGCCAGTTTTATGAGGGTTGGCAGTAGTGACTGAACATATTGGGCAACATGTGGCTTTAGATACAGTTGTGTTTTTCACCATGGATATTTTGTTAACTTTTTCTACTTGGTTCAAAAAAATATATATAGGAATACACAGGTTTTTTTGGTTTCAGGGTCCAGTATGGACCTGGGCAGAGCTGATAAAACTGGTTGATGGAGTAGAGGTGTGATATAAGTAAAAAGGGGAATCAGAGATGCTTCTAGGTTTGTACCTGAGCAACTAGATAAAGGGTGGTGTCATTAATCTGATGGATGACCTTGGGAGAGAAGAGATGTGGTACATAAAAATCCAGAGTCCTCTTTAGAGCAGATTGAGTATGAGATGCCAGTTAGATACCCACATAAGTGTTATCAAGTAAGCAGGTAGATATTAACAATCTTTTAGACCTTTATGAATCTCAGTTTCTGTCTACTTGGCTGTCTATTCTCCTTTCTGCCAACCAGCAATGGTCTTAGAGCTCGTTTCTTGGTGATTTTGGCACCATGGTTTTGGGTGCCCTAGTTCTGATTGGGGCTACAATCTCACCACTCAGTACCCACTGGCTGACTCATTCCAATGGCCCAGTTTCAAATACTGTGGGGAGAGCTTGTGACAGTCCACCCAGGGGCAGGTGTTCTCCAAAGATTCAATCTCCTATGGTTGGCTTCACAGAGTATGCAGGCTGCTGCTCTGGGATGAGGGTGGGACAGGAAGGGTGGCTGTAGCAAGCAAATTTGATGACATTTTCCCTGGGAATCCATTTCGGAGCCCCAGGGTAAAGGTTGGCTGTCCTTCCTGTATGCTCCTACAGTACCCAGAGCATTGTTCCTCTTTTTCTTTTTCCTTTTTTTTTTTTTTTTTGGTTTAAGATTTTATTTATTTGAGAGAGAGAGAGAGAGAGAGAGAGAGAGCAAGAATGAGCTGGGTGAGGGGCAAAAGGAGAAGCAGGCTCTCCACTGAGCAGGGAGCCCAATGTGGTGCAATTCCAGGGTCACGACCTGAGCTGAAGGCAGATGCTTCACTGACTGAGACACCCAGGCGCCCCAGCATTGTTCCTTCATAAGCAATATTGTAATGGCCTGTTTTCTTGCCTGTCTCCCCTACTGCAGTATATTTTAAGATCCTGTAGATCAGCTTTTTAATTTTTTAGATGAGAAACTAAGTCCCAGAGAGGATAAAGATGACTTAAGATCCCTAAAATTTCCAGTCCTTGGTTTACTACATAAAGTTGCTTTCTGTTTAAAGTGATTATTCTTAACTTTTTTCAAGGACCCAATGCAAAGAAATCTGTTGAGAGCCGTAGATCTTTTCTCTGGGGGAAAAATGTACATAGGCATATAAACAAGAACTTGTCCCTATGAAGTCCAGCGATTCTTGTTGAGAACTCATGGATCAAAGGAGTAGAGAATGGATAGCCAAGAGTAGTGAGTTTTAGGCATATATTTAAATACATTCTCAACTGGGTATGTGACTTTTTTGAAAGACAGAAAATATCATACAAAGTTTTTGTGACAGTAGTGGAAAAAACGTAAGTGCTGCACATAGAAGGTAGTCAATAAACATTGGTCCCATTACAAAAGATAAGGGATTTTAGGACTTCTCAAAGCACTCTCAACAAGGTCCGTCCCTCCCTCCCTCCATCCATCCATCCATCTAATAGGCCTTTTTAGCAGAGGCTGTCAAGGAGGTACACAGAAAACTAAGCACAACAGGTGTAGCTTGGTTTTATCCTGGAGCATCCAGGTCAATAGAAGGAGTGCTGATTTCTTGGCGACTGAGAGAAAGAAGAGGGTAAGAGCAAAGAGGCCTCAGGGGCCCTGAGTCTGTGAAAAAGTATGAACACCAGAGATGTAAAAGGAAGGCTTAAGGAACAGGGCATTTGAGCAGTGTCTACTTCCTTCATTTAATATTTCAATTCCTATCATGGGAGGAAGGAAGGAGTCATCCCTAATCATTGTGCTGATTCCATACCTTTGCTTTTCCAGACATCCCATGGTTGCACTTAGCTTCATTTGTTGGAGCTTCCCAGCAGGAGACATTTAGGTTTGGTCACTGAAATTGCTGGCATCAGACTCATCCGGACAGGAATGAAATCACTGTTCTAGTCTTGCAAATTGACTACTCGGTGTGAGACCAAATCTGGAGATTCCAGTGAAGTTTGGAGTCTCCTCCCTAATATAAAATGGTAGTGGTTGGGGCTCCAGACTTGTTGAGCAGTAGCTTTTTCCTATGAAAAACGTGTCCAGCTGTTGCTGCATATTATCTTGAGGTGTGCATGTGTGTGTCTGCGTGTGTGTGTGTGTGTGTGTGTGTGTGTGTGTGTGAATGAACTCAGATGCCATCTTTCTACCTTAAATGGGACGATGCACGCACGTTGCAGGGCACGGAGAAGGCTTTCAATGAACGGTAACTAGGAGGCTGGGATCATGATTTTTTTTCCTTGCTCCCCTTTTCATTTTCCATTCTCTCTTTTCCTTAGGGGAACAAGAAAGCGAAAATCTTATGATATCCCTTCACTCTCCTAAAGGAGATTAAATCAATAGGAGGGTGCCGAGGTATGGGAACCCCAACCCCCCCAATCTCAAGCTTAACTTAAAAGACAGTTGCATCCCCTCTATCAAGTGCCTGCCCCTGTCGCCAAAGCCACCTGACCAGTCCCAGGAGTGCCTGGCAGCCTTTGGAGGAGAGTACCCGGGAAGGGGCGTCCGGGAGAGGAGATAAGGGCCAGTTGCTTCGAGAAGGCGGCGACCTGGGAGGAGGCGCTCCGAAGACCCCAGGCGCCCTGGGCCAGGCGCTCTCTGCTGCCCCCCGCGGAGGCGCCCGCGTCCCAGCCCCGGCCCCCCCAGCGGCTCCTCGGGAATGCTGGGAATGTGAGTCAGGGCCGCGGCGAGCAGGCGAGCGCGCGGAGCGGCCGGGCGGGGGGCCCCGCGGAGCGCAGCTCTGGCAGCGCCGCGCGAGCGCGCGTCTCGGGACTGCGGCGGGTGCCGCCCCCTCGGCCGTCAGCCCCGCCCGGCCCCGGCCCTCCGAGCGGTGCCTTCCCTCCCCGCCCCGCTCCACCTCCTCCTCCTCCCTCTCTTGCTCGTTCGGGCTCGGGCTCCGGCGCCGGCTCCGGCTCCTCCCGGCCGCCCGGGGCCAAGGCGACGTGAGGTTGTAAAAATCCATGTGGGACGGCCCCGGGGCGAGCATCGGAAAGGTGAGACGTCGACGCCGGGGCCGGGGCCGCTTGGCGCCCGGCTCCCTCGGGGCGCGCGTGCCGGGCATCCCTCGTGCCGGGTCCCCCTCACTCGTGGGGAGCTGCAATGCGTTATCGTGGGGAGCCGAGGGGTGAACCATCCGCTTCCACCCGGGCTTTCTGGGGCGGGGGAAAGGATGGGGCGGCCTAAGGGCGGATTTGCCTTGATGTAGAAACCCCCGGATTGGAACAAGTGCACGGCTTGCTCTGGCGCGCGGGCGCCGCTCACTCGCCCCGGCGGCCCGGGCCACCCCCCGCAGTCCGTCTCCGGCAGCCACCCTCACTGCCATCGCCTTTCTTCTCTCCAGCTCCCCCTCTTTCTCCTGGCTTTTCCCCTCTTGCCTCGAGGGTGGGGTGTTCTCAGGGGCAAGGGTCTCGGGAACCCCAAGCAGAACAAAGTGTTGAAAGGTGGAGCCCCAGTCCAGGGGGGTGGGGTGCCTGGCTGCCTCGGTGGGCTCCGAGGGGAGCGTGTTAAAAAAAAAAAAAATCCGTGTCAGGGAAAATGAAGCCGGCTTTATTGGGCAGGGGTAGAGTATGATGGTGTATGAAAACGAATACGATATGAAATTAAACTCAACGACATTCCTTTCCTCCCCCTCCCCATCTCCAAATTTTACAAGAAAAGGGGGGTACTTAGGAGGTGGTACCTAATATTTTATTTTCATTTTTAAAAATTTCGTCCGAGCCTTTGAAAGATCATATCAGGACAGTGAAGATTAAGGGCTGCTTTGGTGCGGGCTAATAAAACAGCGCTCATAAACTCTCGGATCGGCCCGGCCTTATTTATTTTGTACTTAAGGGTTTCTTTTCTCCTTGCCGGAGAGGGAGGGTCCACTCTGTTATGAGCGGATCGATTTTAGGCGGCTACCTGCCTTTGCTGGATGAAAGGCAGTTTACTCCCAGAGTGGTGAATTGTCGGGTCTCTCTGTGATTGACAGTCACACCTGCCACTTATGTGGGCAGAACGGGGACCGGTAAAACCTCAAGAGCCAATCAACGCTCGGGAGAGGAGGGCAGCTCCCACTTGTCATGGTTAGTTTCCTGGTTGGCTTTTTAAATCAGTGGTTTTACTTAACCATTGGTTTCCACCAGGTATGAGGCTCCAGCTGTGAGAGGCAGACAAGCGTGAAGAAAACTCTTCGAAATGGGCTTAGAAGCAAGTATGCTTGAGTTGTGTTTGTTTCTTCTCTCCTTCTCCCTTCACTAGTTGTAGTAGTTGGGGATGATCAGGCCATTGGCTTAAAAATGAAAATGAAAAGGATCTGTGTAAAAAAAAAATACAATGATGGGGGCCGCATTGGGGTTTAGAATTGCCCACCTATTTCTCTAGAATTGTAGACTCCTTTATAACCGACACCATTTACTGTTGAGCTCTCTGGAAAAAGGGTGTGGCACTTTGTCTCCTATGGTCACTCTTGTCCTTGTAAAGTCACACTGCTTTCTCAGTATACAGTTGTAATTGGCTCTTGGCTCAGTGGATTTATAAGATCTTTTTGAAGCAGACAAGCATACTTTATTAGGATTTCCGTGAATAGAAGGGGTTCCTTTAGTTTTTGACAGTGCAACTCAACTTCTGGAAGTGAGGATTGCCTTCTTCACTTACAGTTTGGCTGTCAGTTTGGATGTGGCAGAGGGGTCAAGCCGATCCTTTCCAGAGGGTAGAAGTTTGCCTTTAAGGTGAGTTTGCTTCTGAGGTGAGCCATCTTGTCTGTCTGCCTCTGTGCTTTAATAAAAACCCTGCACAGTTTGGGAGGGCGGTGTGTGGATGGTGATGGAAGCATAGTTTCATCAGCAAGACTTTCATGAGTGGATGGAGTGTGGGCAGTAGGACCAACTCCTCCTCGTTCTCTATAAATGAAAGGCTTATTTTTTTCAGTGCCCTTCTCCCTGAATTCAATAGAAGAATTGCTGGTTGATCCTGTTACCTTATAGAACCTGTATCTGAATGTGAATATAAAGCTGTGCATTCAATGTTTAATGAACAGATTGTGAGCCAGAGCACACTGATTAGGATGGTTTTCATATACAAGCCAGGTTTGTCAAGGTAGTATTATTACTATTACTGTTATTATCGCTATTGTGAATGTTAGCCGTTTATGGAGTATTTGATATATATTATCTTTTTTAAAGCTTTCAGAGCTCCTATGAGGTAAGAGTTATTATCACCCCCAAATTATAGATAAGGAATCTCAAAGGGATTATGTGTCTTGCCACGGTTTAGGGTAAGAGTGAGCACTTGAGTCCAGGTTTCTCTGACCCAGAGCCTGTGACCTTGGCTATGGCCTTGAATTCAAATTTTGGTTGTGCCATCTATATGTGGCCATTCTGAAGTATAGACTCTCCCAGCATACATAAGTTCGATTCTGTTTAGAATCCACTGCGATATTAATGTGTGACTTGCCTCCCTGAAGGCCACCACTTCACCAATAGACAAATTTACTGACTTTGTGTATTATATATTTCTAGTAAGTCAGCTTTGGCCCAGTGGAAATTTGGTTCCGAATGTAATGATGGTTGTTTAAAAGAAGGTAAAACAAAACAAAATCCATACTCTTCTATTTTTACTGATACCTTAAATTTCCAGTTGGGAGTTCTGAGTAGGTATAGGTTGAATACATGCTCTTATCATTCATTTGGCTTTTTTTTTTCTTTTGCTAAGGGATTAGAATTTTATTTTCTCTTTCACTTACAAAGAGACTCTTTTTCATTAGTGATTAAATATCATTGTATTTAAAATTATTCTACTGAAATGGTGTGGCCTTCTAGTTATGTTGGAAGGGCCACAATACTTAAGCCTTATCTGTGTCTTCTCTTTGGTGAAAATCAGTGATTGATGGTTTGCCCAAACAGATATTAGTTTAAATGAATGATGTTGGAATCCATAAATTCACCTCCAGAGATAGTCATTGACTTTGGTGAGGTTAACTTTGTATACTCTACATTTTTATTTGTTTTACTAGGGGCAGCCTTTAACCCCTTTTATCAGCTAAGAAGTTAACATTTTGGGGACGCCCAGATGGCTCAATGGGTTAAGCATCTGCCTTCGGCTCAGCCCATGATCCTGGGGTCCTGGGATAGAGTTCTGCATCCGGCTCCTTGCCCTGCAGGGAGTGTGCTCCTCCCTCTGCCTGCCGCTCCTCCTGCCGCTCCTCCTGCTTGTGCTCTCTCTCTCTCTCTCTCTCTCTCTCTGATAGATAAATAAATATAAATAAAATCTTAAAAAAAAAGAAGTTAACACTTTGTCTGTTATATGGGAGACCTACTTGCCAGCCAATGGTTCAGTTTCAACAATTATTCCTTGATAATTTTTTGTGGCTTTCCTTATTTTAGAAAAACAACAAATGGAAAATGGAAAAGCACTGATATTAATGATAATTGTAGGTCCTTTATCTAGAACAGTTGATCCAAAGATAGACATCATTCGGTGTACCAAAGGCAGATATTCTTCATCTGTTCTTTTTTGTGTGTGAAGAAGAACAAAGTATATTAATATATAGGAAATGCTAAAAGACATCAACTGATAAAAGTCATATTAGTCAATGTTTGCAAGGTTCTGATACCGGTTTTGTTTCAAAACCTCTTGACTTACAGCAACAGGTATTTATTCTCACTCTCCTGAGTTTTCAGGTTGACTGCAACTTGACTGATCCAAGCTGGATACTTGGGTTGGCTGTGCTGTTGGTTGCACTTGGTTTTGGTCTGCTACTCATGTGCCCAGGCAGAGGCAGTAGCAGCTCCCTGAGGCACACCCTCCTCCTGGTGGGTAACTGGATCCGATAGCTGAGTCAAGCTGCCCAAGCCAAGTCATTTTCACAAACAACCTTTTTGGACATAGCATGTCACCTGGGGAAGATCAACATCCATGGGTAAAAGTAGACTCTACCCATAGCAGAGGAGGACTCTAATCTGAACTCCTACAATATGTAAAACGTATGGTGTTTTAGAGAATTTTATAGTTTTTTTTCTTCTTGTTCTTGGGGAATACAGTCTTCGTCCTCTCACTCCCACAACCAGCTGTATGCCATGTAAAGCTAGTGTTTCACTTTTACAATTCAGGAATATGCCATATTTGATTCTAGAAGATTGACTGTAAATGTGGATATGAATATGTAGCTGAATTACTTAAATTATCAAGGCACTGTTGATTAGAACCTACTGTGTTCTAAGAGATTATTCTCAATGGAATAATGAACACAGGAGTTTTTATCTGATGTGGGTTCTGCCACCATAGAACTTATTATTAGGAGTAGGTGTCAGGAAAGACTTCTTGGATTAAATAGCATTTTCCTGGACTGTAGGCAGAGATAATGTGGGAGATACATATAGAACATATAGATACATATATAGTAGAAATGTTAGAAGAACATCTAGATATGATGAGTTATTCCATTTGGCCAGAGGGTAAGATAGGTAAATAATAGTAATCATAATAATAGCAGTAATTACAGCTCAACTTTTATTGAGCTGTTAACTTCTGTGCTTAGCACTTTACATAAAATATATGCTTTAATACTGGGATAGATATTACTGATTGCCTATCCAATATTCCTTGTCTCCTCTCTAACTTAAAGAACCCCAGTTTTGCTCGAGATGGGAATATGCCCATCTCACTTTCCAAGACTCCCTTAACAGCCTAGAGCAGCCATGAAACTTGGGTCTTATAATGATATAAGTAGATGTTGGATGTGGGCTTTCTTGAAAGCTTAGTGAGGAGGATACAGCTGGTTAGTATACTCCAATGCTTTGGCTCCTTTCTACTTCTTACTGTTGGGAATCTAGATGAAGTGCCTGAAAGGACAGCAACCAACTACAATAACAAAGATAGGACCATGTATTAAAAATGGCAAAGTTGGAACTTGGAAGGGTCTTGATCTTGATGATGTTGTTGAGCCATAGTACCAGCCTAAACTGACTTCTCCCAAACTACTACTACTTCTATTCTTTCTTTCTTTCTTTCTTTCTTTCTTTCTTTCTTTCTTTCTTTCTTTCTTTCTTTCTTTCTCTCTCTCTCTCTCTCTCTCTCTCTCTCTCTCTTTTTCTTTCTCTTCCCTTCCTTCCTTCCTTCCTTCCTCTCTCTCTCTTTCTCTCTCTCTTTCTTTCTTTCTTTCGAGGTGGAAGGGCAGATGGAGAGGGGAGGAGAATCTTAAGCAGGCTCCATGCCCCGCACAGAGCCCAGTGCCAGGCTCTATCCCAGAAACCTGAGATCATGATCGGAACTAAAATCAAGAGTCAGGTGCTTAATCATCTGAGCCATCCAGGCACCCCCTTCCCATACTTCTTATTGTCCAAAACAAATAACCTTCTTACTTACTGTTTGTTGCTGGTGGTCAAACATAATCCTCACTGTTACAGGCCCTCAAGAGCCTCTCAAAGTAGACACCATCATACCAGCTTTATAGGAGAGAACACTGAAACTCAGATTAAGGAACTTGCACAAGACCTAGGATTTATTACCATCATTTTGACTTCGGGCTCATGATCTTGCATTTAGCTGGGCAGGGTAAGTACCAGAGCAGAGATAATGTTGGGAAAATAGGCTGGGGAAAAACTGAGGAGGTAACTGGATTCCTGGTTGAAAAGTCTGAGTTTTATTTCATGGGCTAGCAAGTATAAGGTGATTTGAAAAAGATGGAGACTGGAGGTTAGAAGACCATTGAGGCGTAAGTATGTGACACCCAGTGCTTTAGTGTGAATGAAGGTGGAGGAAAAGCTGGGCACAAAGCAGAGCTGGGAACATGAGAACAGAATGGAATTGAGTGAATGCAAATCATAGCTGGCTGTTAACCTGTTCTGAGAACGAAATGGAAGTCTCCTGAAGGTTAGTATTAACTTCTACTAATGGCTTCACCTTTGCCAGGAAGTAGGGAATGAGTAATGCAGAGACTCGCTAATGGAATGTGAATCATTATTTAGTGCAGTAGGGGTGGGACTGCTTATCATCTATACCATTTGTTGTGTGACATGATCTTGGTCTGGGGCTGGCTCTCTTGTGCCAGTTAAAGGGACCAGAGATGGAGGTTAAGACCAGAGGGTGGTGCTACCATACAACAAATGTCAAAGGACATTTGCTAACCAGTCTGGTTTCAGAGCTTTCCTGGAGTGGGGTGGGTCCCTTTAACTTCCTAGGCTCCCTTCTTTCCCTCCTCTCTCTCTACTTTCTTAAATCTGTAAAACAAAGCATTTGATTTACATTAGTGGTTTTCAGATGTTTTTCAGCTGTAGAAACTTTTTTTGTGTTTCCTAAATAAAAACTTTCTGGACCCTCAATACAGTCAGAGAAAAAAGCAGAGTTGCTTTGAAAATTCGGAGTCCAGGTTTATGTTGTTTGAGATGCCTTCATGTTGAGGCCACTGCTCTCCAGTGCTCCCTATACACCCTCCTAGGTCTAGGATTTGAGAAACTTAGAATGATGTAGTTGTGTTATTGGAGTGTCCTCTTTAATAAATCCGTTTGTTATTCCACAGCTTGTTGGTCTCAGTATCACCCGTGGTAGAGATTGTTCATATTCTCCCTAGCTACTTTTCTCTCCTTCCAGGTGTACATTGGAAGTGGCTTGTGTCACTTCTATGCTAGAATATTTAATTTCCAGTGTGATACTATCCAGTGCTCACTTCTGCTGTGATGGTCATGGAAGCATGTGCTGAGATGAAGCCTCCATCTGCCTGGGTCTCTGAGTCACTGAATGAGCAATTGGCATTGCATAGATAATGTAACCGAGAAAAAAAACCAATGTTATAAGCCATTGGGATTTTGTGATTGTTTGTTTATGTGGCACTTTTTAAAAACCTTAACCTTTCTTTTTTTTTTTTTTTCAAAGATTTTATTTATTTATTTGACAGAGAAAAGCTGGAGAGGGAACACAAGCAGGGGGAGTGGCAGAGGGAGAAGCAGGCTTCCTGCAGAGCAGGGACCCCCCATGTGGAGCTCCATTCCAGGACCCTGGGATCACCACACGAGGCAAAGGCAGCCGCTTAAGGACTGAGCCACCCAGGTGCCCCCAAACCTTAACCTTCTGATCATCTTTTAGTACATGTGCCAAACTTCATTTAATTTACCCTTTTAAAAAGTATTTTGTTTTATTATTATTATTTTTTTTAGCGAAGGAGGGAAGGTGGGGGAGAGAGACAGAGAGGAGGGCAGGAGCAGAGGGAGAAGGACAGAGTTTTAAACAGGTTCCATGCCCAGCACAGAGCCTGATCCTCACTACCCTGGGAAAATAACCTGAGCCAAAATCAAGAGTCCGATGCTTAACCAACAGACTGAACCATGCAGAGGCCCCGAAAGCTTTTATTTTTAAGTAATCTCTGTGTACAATGTGGGGCTTGAACTCTCTACCTGAGATCAAGAGTTGTACCCTCTACCAACTGAGCCAGCCAGGTGCCCCATCATTTAACTTCCTTTTTACATATCCCCTGGATCAACCTGAAGCCTGTGCAGCTTGTCCTTACTTTGTGGTTAGGAAAGCAGCAGGTAGGCATCTGTATTAGCTGTGCACGCAGGTCCCTGTACTAATGGCCTCCTTGGATTGGGATACTTACGCTTAGTAACATTTGCTTTCATATAAAAAAAAAAAAACTCTGAAATATATTGTGTAGTGCACCTTACTTTCCTTAAAAAAAAAGTTTGGGGGGGGCTTTAATTTAATGACCTCTTGCTTTTTTAAGTAATAGAGTTCAGTGGCTTGGGGAAGAATAATGACTATCAGTTACCATAATAATGGCTACTATTGATTACTTATTCATTGACTTATAAAATATTTATTGAGCATCTACTATATGAAAGATACTGGGGAGGTATAGAGGTGAGCCATAGATAGTTCACCTCTAGTTGGGATTTGTAGGTAAGTTAACGCTGTTCAGTGAAGGATACCATTTACTGAGCATTTACTATGTGCTAGGTGCTTTATATTCCTCATTTCAAGGTACCTATAATAGTAGGTATATTATTCTTACTTTATAGATGAGGAAACTGAAGCTCAAAGAATTTGCTAAGTTCTATGAAGGCAAGAGCCTTTGCTTTTTGTTGTATCCCCAGTGCCTATAAGAGTCTTTTTTTTTTTTTTTTTTTTAAGTAGACTCCATGCCCAGTATGGAGCCCAAAATGGGGCTTGAACCCTGACTCTGAGATCAAGACCTTGAAATCAAGACCTGAGCTGAGATCAAGAGTTAGACACTTAATTGGCATAAACACCCAGGCACCTCCAGAAGAGTTTTTAACACATAGTAGATGCTCAAGTAAAGATCTGTTAATTGAATGAATGAACAGAAGAACTTGGTCAAAGTTAATGCTGTGGCAGATCTGGAATTTGAACACACATCTGCCTGACTCTCAAGGTTGCTAAATTATCACTTGCCAGAGTAGAAGAAGTGTGCGGCCCCATGATTACAGTAGAAACAACTGAGCCTTGTCGATGTGAAGGCACCAGGAGGACCCAGGTTGTTTTTCTTCCACAGGTAGGACTGAGTCCTCTGTGTGATTTGCTCTTCCTTCTGCCTTAGCTCTGGAAGCTCAAGGCTACAACCTCACTGAATTCATTGCTGACATAATTGGTTACCCCTCTCTTGGGCCAGTTCAACTTCTGCCATGGTCAGATTTTCTTAGCCCTTATCTGGCTCTGTTTCCTAGTATTGTGGCTCAAGTTCTGCATTTAACTTCTTGGGCATTCCTTTTCTACTTCCATCTTTCAGATTTACTGCTTTGAAGGCCTAGGAGATCTCCAGTTGTTGGCACCTAGGGGGCACTCAATAAAATTAAAAAGAGAAAGAAGAGAAAGGAAAGAAAGGCTGCCAGCACTTTCAGGAAGGAACTAAGTGATTACTTTTTCCTGGAAGTCGATAGTGAGACTATGGCCCCAGCAGCTGGAAAGTATGGATTGGGTCAGAGGGCATCCCTGGGATACACCTGTAGATGGAAGGCCAGTGACAATAGTCATAGGTGTCTAATAGAAGCAGTTTTACTTTGCCGTGGCTTATTCTCTAGATTCTACATTTTGCTCATTTGATTCTCTTGTATATATGCAGTGTGTTTGTGCATGTATGTGCAGGTGTGTGTGTGTGGAGGGGGTCTGTTAAGTGTTTCTTTCTTTTTTTTTTCCCATGCCCTACAGCTTTCCACCCCTAAAGGTAGTTGTCATTACATGATTTCACAGTATGAATGAATTGCAGGCAGCAAAGTGCATTCCCTGTAAATGTATTAAGAGCAAACTATTAATTCAAGGCAACTCCTTAGTGGCTCCGAAGACAAGAGCTTGAGTGGGAATTGAGGAGTATGACTGTTCTGTAGAAATACTCTTAGATCCTTATACAGACTGTGAGAGGCTTTCCACTAAAACAGTGTGGCTAATTATAATAAGAAAGGGCGGGGTTTTAGATAAGAAACTAACCGGAGTTGTGCTTTACTGTTAGTAGCTCCTTTGTAGCAAATTTACTGAAATAACATGGGTGTGGTCAGGGGAGGAAGGTCATCCTCTGAGTCCAAGGTGACTGAAGGTGGGATCTGGGAGTTGCTCTGGGCATGAACTCTGCCCTGAAGGTGGAGATTTGAGCTGCTCTGCAAGATAATGTAGTTGGATTGGTACAGCGACCCCCTGTTATTATTGGTGATACTGGAGGCCACCAAACTTCTACCAAGGTCAGGCAGATTAGCTATGCTGCCTTCTGGCCAGCCAGCTCAACATGAGCTGTTATCACCTGGAAGGGCAAGACGATGGTTCAAAAGGGCAGGATCCTGGGAGCAATGTTGTTGAGTCTTTCACATTTGGCTCTCAGGTGAGCGCTTTTGATGTATTTTCTTTCTTTCCCATGATGTGTGTGTCTTTTTCCTTCTAGGTAAAGTTCCCTTCTACCCTCTTTTTGTTTTGCATTTTGGCCCTTTAACCATCTTGTTCCTGGAACCTCTCCGTGGGGGGGAGGGGGGGGGATGCGGGAGGTTTGGTTGTGAATGGGATGATAGCTTGGCATTCTTAGTAACTCTGAAATCAGTTCTTGTTTGATGCTAGATGGAGACAAAGGCAACTGAGTTTCAGTGACTGCTGTTCATCAAGCTTGGGAGCACACAGCAGTTGGCAGGGGTACACGAGGGGAATTCTTTACCTTTTTTGTTAAGTCCAAGAAAAAGCTATCTTTTCATACACAGGCTTCAAATACTTTGAGAGCCCATCTTGAATTCAGTAACACAAATAGTTGCTTAGAATAACTTCAGAGCAGATTCTTTTGGTTAAAGAGTCCTGAGCACTGATCTGTGAGTCAAAAGACCTAAGTTCCACTTTTGGCTTTGCCACTGGCTTTCTCCTTATTTGGGGGATCTCTTGATATGTGTCAAAATAATCTGGCCCTTCTCCAGACCTAAACTTATATATATAAAATTGGATGGAGTAACTGTCATTTTATTAGCTATTTTATCCTGGAAAACAAGAATGGCCAGTGTGCTTTCATGATGGACTTACTTAACAAAGAGTTAAGTGTTTGTGTTATATAGGCACCATATGTGTGTGTGTGTGTTTCTTGCCAGTCCTCTGCTGGGCACAGGGGGCCTGCAATTGTAAATCGAGCAAGTGATTTTTAGGGGCTCAGGGATTGTAGCCTTTAGGGGAGCACGACAAGGAAGCAGGCTACTGCAATGGGAACTGTTACTGGGGGGCACCCACGCTGTCATGGAGGACTTAGGAGATTCATGGGTGAAGGATGAGGAGGGCGTCTTGAAGAGGGGGACAGCTAGGGTGAGGTGGAGCATTGGGCGATGTTAGCTGGCTGCCCTTGGTCTTGGTGGTGCGAATGACAGAGGGGACGGCCTAGGTCCAAAGATGAGCAAGAGAATGGGAGATTTGGGATTTGGGGGAGTGAAAGTAGACCCGTGGAACTGGATATTAGCTTGGCTGGGGATAGGGGATGATGAAAGGGGCTAGACAGAGTGCCAGGTGTGAAGACCCTATGATCCATTAAGGAGATGAGGTTTGAACTTAATCACTCAGTAGGAGGCTGACAGAAGCAGAGATGCTGAATTCTCTTTATTCTTTTCTTCCACGATCATGACCATAACGACCTGATTTTGGCGTGAGTGTGTGGGAGGATGTAGGGTTTGAAATTAGAGTGAGGGAGTGGCAGAATGACCTGGGAAGCAATAGAAAGATTATAAATATGGCCTTGGGGATCCTGGCAGTGCCCATTCCGATTCCATTGACCAAACACGATTTATGCAGCCTTACTACCTTTAAAAGACCATCTTCCAAGTGAAGATGCTCCTGATCTATACAGTGGGACTCCACACTGTTTGTTGATTTTGAGAATCTCTCCAGATGTCAGGGACCAAGTTCTTTCCAGTGAGTTTTGAGTAGAGCCAGAGCATGGCTCTTGTTTTAAAATCTTTGCAAATGTTTGCAGTTAATGGATGGCATGAAACCGACTTTGTTAGACTAACAGAAGGCAATTCATAGTATACAGCTTCTGAAAGTTATGTGAGAAAGTTCATGAAGGGAAATGGTTTACTTCCTGAAAGGTACAAGGTTGAGTGTGCTGCAAACACATTCAGCGTCCTGTGCATACCAGTCATAGGCCTATGACTTCACTTTTGTATGAGTTCCACCCCTTCTGTACATTAGACAGTAACATTGCTAACCTGCCCTTTATACATCCATCTTGACTTTGATGCTTCAGCTTGTGAACCAACATTCTGAGCTATTGTAATCTTGGCCTTAACTCCTAACAGTTTTATTTCAAAAGCACCACCATATTTGTGTAGCAGAGTTTGTGTGAGCATTTGAATATCCAAGAGTCTTGTTATTATTTTACAAAAAGTGAGTGAAATGGAAAAATATAGGCAGTGATATAGGGAGAAGTTCAAGCCTCATAAACTTAATGTAACTAAGGCAAAGATGGAAACCATTAGACATGTCCAGCAGGGATGGCTTACTTCATTCAGAGGCTTTGGACTTAAGTTGACCACCCGTATATAGTTGTGAAGGATAAGAACAAAGTTAAAGGCTATAAACATAGGAACTGTTAGAAACAAGCTTTGGGGATTATGAGAAAGGGCAAAATGTAATTTGGGGTTTTATTATTTATTTATTTTGGTAACAGCTTCCCTGTTTAACATGTTAAGTCTAACAACCTTTGTTCAGCTTTAAAAAAAATAGCCATATTTATAGAGCCATTTTCTGTAAAAGTAGGAGACAGAAATTGAATTTCTTATCAGTCTTATTTAGGAATGTCCACCAGAGTCAGTAAACTATTTCTCTCGTTTGCTAATTGGCATAGGTGATCGCTGTGCTAACAAAATTCTCTGTGTATTTTGGCAGGTAAAGAGAAACCAAAGCAAATAAAATGGTACTCAGCAAAGGATACACTTCAGTGGATTTTCATGATTCTGTGGTTTCACTTGGTATACTGTAGAATAGAAAGACTAAATGCATCTTAGTTTTCATCATAAACCTTAATGATGTTGAGAGGGTGTGTTCGGAGGCAAAGAGAAAGGGTAGGAATTAACGTTTGTGCATAGCTAGATCACAGCCACCTAGTCCTTCAGGTTGGAAAGAGATGGTGGTGATCTGTCTGTTTTGGAAGATCTGGTTGATATCTGGGAACTTATCTAACTTCCTTTGTGGACCTAGCCCATTTCTAAGCAAAGCATTGAATGGGATATGAAATTCCAGTACATTTTGATGCCTCTTGTGGCTAAAGGGTGAATGATAAATCATGGGAGGCGTTAATCAGGTGGAAGATGGGAAACAATAGCTCTTGGATTTTTATTCTCTTCCTGAAACTGAGAGATTTAATTTATCTTCAGCTAAAAAGGTAGGTAGGGGCGCCTGGGTGGCTCAGTTGGTTGAGCGACTGCCTTCGGCTCAGGTCATGATCCCGGAGACCCAGGATCGAGCCCCACATCGGGCTCCCTGCTCAGCAGGAAGCCTGCTTCTCCCTCTCTCACTCCCCCTGCTTGTGTTCCCTCTCTAGCTGTGTTTCTCTCTGTCAAATAAATAAAATCTTAAAAAAAAAATAAAAAGGTAGGTAACTATTGGATTAGAAGTTCAAGAAATTTACAGGTGTCTATTATGTGTCAGGCACCTTGCTAAACATATTCAAGACTTATCTCATTTAATCTTCACAATAAGTCCACGATCCAAGTATGTTTTCTCATGATGAGAAAATTAATGTTTAGAGAAATTAGGAAACATGCCTTTGGGGCACCTGGATGGCTCAGAGCGTTAAGCCTCCGCCTTCATCTCAGGTCATGATCCCTGGGATTGAGCCCCACATCGGGCTCCTTGCTCAGCCAGGAGCCTGCTTCCTTCCCCCCTTTCTCTGCCTCCCTCTCTGCCTACCTGTGATCTCTCTGTCAAATAAATAAAATCTTAAAAAAAAAAAAAAAAGAAACTTGTCTTCAGTAGCAAACCGTGAGACAGATATTCTTGTGAATGTAATTATTTGGTTCATACAGCATCAACAATATAGGTGAACATGGGTATGAGGGAGGAGAAGGCAGGCAGCAAGGCAGTAACTTATTCAGTAAGGAGTTTAATCTCATAAGGAAACTCTGGAGATGGTGTAGAACACCTCTCTTAGATAATCTCACATGAGTGGTGAAGGAACAGGGAAGCAGGGAGGGATGGGCAACCACCCGCTTCTGTCAGTTGTTTTTTTCTTTTATTTTTTTAAATTCATTTTTATTAACCTTATTTTTTACTGTGGCAAAATATATATAGCATAACATTTACAATTTTAACCATTTTTAAATTATACTTTTGTGGTATTAAGTACCTTCACAATGTTGTGAAACCATTATGACCATCTATCTCCAGAATTTTTTATGTTTTTAGAGAGGGAGGGAGGATAGGAGAGAGAGAGATTAAGAAAGAGAGAATCTTTTTTTTTTTTTTTAAGATTTTATTTATTTATTTGGCAGAGAGAGAGATCACAAGTAGGCAGAGAGGCAGGCAGAGAGAGGGAGGGGGAAGCAGGCTCCCTACCAAGTAGAGAGCCCGATGTGGGCCTTGATTCCAGGACCCTGAGATCATGACCTGAGCCGAAGGCAGAGGCTTTAATCCACTAAGCATGGAGCCTAGTGTGGGGCTGGATCTCACAACCCTGACATAATGACCTGAGCCGAAATCAAGAGTCGGATGCTTAACCGATTGAGCCACTCAGGTGCCCTCATCTCCAGAATTTTTG
The DNA here is from genome assembly GCA_004023965.1 of Spilogale gracilis. Taxonomy (NCBI): domain Eukaryota; kingdom Metazoa; phylum Chordata; class Mammalia; order Carnivora; family Mephitidae; genus Spilogale; species Spilogale gracilis. The sequence goes on from PITA01009422.1 coordinate 50,333, forward strand.
CATCATCCCATATGGAAACTCTACACCCATTAAACAATGACTCCACATTCCTTCTTGCCCCCAGCTCCTCAGCAGCCATGATTCTACTTCCTGTCTGTATGAATTTGACTATTCTAGGTACCTCATGCAAGTGGAATCATGCAATAGTTGTCACTTTTTGTCTGGCTTAATTCACTCAGCATAATATTTTCAAGGCTCATCTTTGATGTAGCATAAATGAGACTTTCATTCCTTCTTAAGGATGAATAATTCTCCATTGTATTTATATACCACATTTTGTTCACCCATTCATCCATTGATAGGAATTTAGTTTGTTTCTGTCTTTTGGCTATTGTGAATAATGCTTCTGTGAACATTGGTGTATATGCATCTCTGCCAGTTGTTTTTGAGGGTGACTAATTTCCTTGCACTACTATCTTGAACCCTGCAAGAGCAGAGTATAGTTTTCCAAGTTCAAAAGAAGCCTTCAGTAAAGATGCTGATATTGGTGGTGTGAAGTCCTTTGGAGCACTCTAAAATGTTCAAGTCAGAGGGACATCAGTAGGGCACTTAACAGCATCTACTCATAAGATTGTCATGCAAGAAGGTGGAGAAGCTAGTATTTGAATCTTGAGCTCTTGACTCAAAGCCCGTGCTTTTAACTGCTGTGCACTGAGCTGCCTTTAATTACAAGTAAAATAGCAGTGGGATATGAAGATGAATGAGACATGGTTATTGCCTTAAGGATCGATCAGGGTTGAATCATCAGTCTACAAAAGGTTCCAGGGAAGACGGTGGCATTACTTAGTAGATTGTGGAACTCACAGAACCAGTCATTGTAGGATGGAATCACAGATTAACAGGTGCATGGGACCCCTTTCTCTTAATATCCTATGGTGAGGCATGCTTGGGCCGGACATGATGCTTCATGGCCGTACTCACACATGTGGTAACCGTTGGTGTTAGGAGTTGTAGCCTACACCCACTGATGTTTCCTACCACTCACTTGAGCTGTTTGCATAACTATATCATCTCAACAGGATTGATCCTCCTTTGAGCCTTTCCAGCCATTGCCTTTGTTTTGATGTCCAAGTGTTAGGAATAGCTATTTGTTAGGAAAGAAATCAGGGCCCAGGAATGATAGAGTACATTCAGAGGCAGTTAAAATGGTTGGTTATGTACATCTGTGCCTCAAAAGACATCATTTACGAGTGATTTCCATTTATCTAGAGACCTAACATGAGATATTTTATCCCTGAAAGAATGACATTACCAGATTGGTATCATGGCAAAAAGAGAAAAGATATGAAAAATAAATCAGTGAGAAGATGCTGCTCTATATTTTAACCTGAATGTTAAATATTTTGTTTTAGTACCACATTTGTGCAAGCTAGGTGTATGAATCAGATTGTGCTAGGTTATGCTGAGATAACAACCGCCAAATCTCCGTGTTTTATTTCTCTCATGGGTTATCTGTGGTGCTGCCCTACATTGTGTTCCCTCTGGTTCTCAGGCTGAAGGAGTGGTCCCTTTCTTGGATGAGCTAGTCTTACTGTAAAGAAGGAACGAATGGCTTGCACATAAGATGGCTCCTACAGCTTCCGTTTGGTTATGGTGTGTGCTGCTTCAGCTCGCGTTGCATTTGGCAAAACAAGTCAGGTGGCCAAGCCTGATGTCAGAGGGGCAGGAAAGATTCTCCTTTTATGGGAAACACACTGTGGGGATGAGTGAACTAGAGAGGGACAGTAAATATTTTGAACAAATGATGCAATTTGCTGGACTGGCAAAAATTTTACCCCCGTGAGCAAATCGCTTAGCAACCTTTTAAATCAGCCAATCTTTGTAGAGCCACTGCGACATGTTTAATATTGTTATTCCTCTTTTATACTTTTTTATACTTTTATATATATATCTTTTATACATAACATACTGTGCTTAAGGGTCTAGTTCTCTTCCTAGAATCCATGTAAAACCACCCACATAAGTAGTAGTAGTATTCTAATAATTCAATTTACTGTCTTTCAAGAACCGATCATAGAAATAAAAGAGAACGTAAGGTTCAGAATTCGAATGCTTTTCATAGTCATATGTGAAATTAATGGAGAGCAAAGAATTATTAACAACAAAAATATTGATGAAGATGACGGTTGTTGTGCTGGGTATTTACTAAGCTTCAGGCACTGTGCCTAGCACGTGCGCTTTCTCTGATCCAATCAGGACTCACCTTAGTTTTGTGAAGTAGCCCTTGTTACTCTAGAGGCCATTGTTATCCACTGAGGCTCAGAGAGGTTTCTTAACTTGATCAAGGTTAAAAAGATAATAAATGTGAGATTTAGGACTTAAACAGAATTTCTCAAAGTTGGATGACATACATTTAAAAAAAAAAGATTTTATTTATTTATTTTTGAGAGAGTCGCCCAGCCCACGCTAGTACGGGGGCGGGGATGGAGGAGGGGGCAGAGAAGGAAGCAGGCTCTCCTCTGAGGGGCGGCTTCATTCCAGGACCCTGGGATCATGACCTGAGCTGAAGGCGCCAGGTAGGTGCCCAGATGAGATACCTTTTAAGGAAATAATTTGTAGCACCCCAGGATTGACTTAAATCATTGTATTGTAGTGATTGGAATATGTAATGTTTAATGATCATAATGGTAATATGTAATGTAATTGCAGGTGAAGTTTTTTGTTTTGCTTTGTTTTTTGTTTTTAGCTCCTACTCCTTTATGAACTCTAAGTCAATTTAGAAATTAAGTATACTTTAGGACATGTGGCTGGCTCACGGGGTGGGGCATGTGACTCTTGATCTTGGGGTGGTGAATTTGAGCCCCATACTGGGTGTAGCGATTACTAAGAATAAATACACGTTAAAAAAAGAAATTAAGGGCGCCTGGGTGGCTCAGTTGGTTAAGCGACTGCCTTCGGCTCAGGTCATGATCCCGGAGACCCGGGATCGAGTCCCACATCGGGCTCCCTGCTCGGCGGGAAGCCTGCTTCTCCCTCTCTCACTCCCCCTGCTTGTGTTCCCTCTCTCACTGTGTTTCTCTCTGTCAAATAAATAAAATCTTAAAAAAAAAAAAAAGAAATTAAGTTCACTTTATATTACAAATTCAAATAGACAAGATTGATTTAGCCACATTAAGTTACTGCTTGTAATAAGTATGATAAATATATAGAAAACTGCTTACTAGTCTGGGTAGGTTCTTTGGCAGTCAGCCCTTCTATCCTGCCATGTACTGGGTGGTGACTTAGTTCTCCCACCATATTCATGACATGCAACTTCTGGGAAACTTTGATTCATGCTGAGGAACCTGACCTTCCTTACCTTTGGGTAAGAACACATCATTTAGATTCTCAAGTCCATCTTTTTCCCTTTCTCATTGACCCCAAGGTGATTCTGGAGGGTAGGGCTTGTTGCTCAAACACGAAGGGCATGGCTGCTATGATGACCAAGGATATCCTTACATTATTTGTTTTTAGAGTACTGAAATAAAAACAATCTTAAGTTGTCATGAGATTTATATATTTTTAAAGTTGTATTTATTTATGTGACAGAGAGAGAGAGAGCACAAGCAGGGCAAGTAGCTGGCAGAGGGAGAGGGAGAAGCAGGCTCCCCGATGAGCAGAGAGCCTGATTCGGGGCTGGATCCCAGGACAAAGAGATCAAGATGCGAGCTGAAGGCAGACACTTAACTAACTGAGACACCCAGGCACCCCAATAATTTTTAAAAGAATTTATTTATTTACCAGAGAGAGAGTAAGTGAACATGCATAAGCAAGGGGAACAGCAGGCAAAGGGAGAAGCAGGCTCCTCTCTGAGCAGGGAATCCAATGTGGGTCTCGATTCTAGGATCCTGGTGTCATGACCTGAGCTGAAGGCCCAGCCTTAACGACTGAGCCACCTGGGAGCCCCTATGAATTCTTTATATACACCTGTGGGTCTACCCCTTCCTCAGTACTTGCCCTGGTTAAAAAACTGCATTTTCTCTCTCTAGCACTACTCTGTCTTTCTTCCTTAAGACTCTCTCCATCTGAGACCACACCCTATACTCCTAGAGAGGCTCTCATTTATTTCCAATGTTCCCAACATCTGGCAGCCTTGCACAATAACTAGAGTTATTGCTCATGTTACCTGAATAGAGGGGCCGTGGCTCCCCTTTGAAATGGAGGGCTTTGCGTCTCTGGAAGGTCAGAGACCATATTACAGATTTGTTCTCTAGAAGTATTGTTGAAGAGATTTGAACTATGTGCTGTAATTTCCCTTTTAATATGTTTTCATATTTGATAACTCACCCTTATCTGTGCACTAAGAAATTTAACTGAGTTTCTTGATGACTTAATGTAGATATTGATTCTCATGCAATATAATTTCAGTTTTGGGGGGCATTTGTGAGTACATTTAGCACCGTCTTGCTCTTGGCCTTTGCTCCAGGCTCATGTGACTCCGTCATGGTAATCAGTCATATTTTTTGAGAGACCCCAGAATTAAGATACTGCATTTATTCTTTCTCTTCTTTGCAGAATACATAGATGAATACTTGTCTCTAAAATGTGCGCATTGAAGGCATTTCCCATCTCTTGCTATTGATGGTGGTCCTTTTTTTTTTTTCTCTTCTTTTTTTGGAAAGCTTAAAATCTTTGCCTGAATTTTTCCTTGTGTGCATGATTATGTGTATATTCTTTCCTAGCAAAAGCCTATTTAGACATAATCCTTCATGTTGATTTTAAATGTAGAAAAATTTTGTGTGATTGAGCTTTTAAGAGCATAGGGGTAGAGTTGTTACTCTTCTACCTTTCTTTCACTTTCTCTGGAACGTCTGTTGACAGAGAATTTTTTAGAGTAAACCCAATAATTCTCAAATTGTCTTTTTTTTTTTTTCAAAGATTTTGTTTATTTGACAGAGAGAAATACAGCCAGGGAGGGAACACAAGCAGGGGGAGTGAGAGAGGGAGAAGCAGGCCTCCCACCGTGCAGGGGGCCCGATGTGGGACTTGATCCCGGGTCTCCGGGATCATGACCTGAGCTGAAGGCAGTCGCTTAACCAACTGAGCCACCCAGGCGCCCCTCAAATTGTCTTTTTTTGTAGGTTCACTATAGCTAAAGCTTTGCCAATTGACATTTTGTGTTTGCAGAGTAAAGAATATGCACAGATGTTTTAAAAATGAATCGAAAACCTTATTTATCTCTTCAATGCAACCAGCTTAATTTGTTACATTTATGAAACTTTATGAGGCAATGAATAATGTTGTTATAGTCAGTATATTATATTAACCATAATTGTCTTTTTATTTTGATTTAGCATCTTAGCCTTTCTATTTTTACTGTTTATTGTTTGAGATTTTGCTATATTTTTAACTCGTGGATTTATCTGTGTACTAGATCGTGGTCTATTCCTTTAACAAAAGTTTTTAGGTGTTTCAGGTTTTAAGTTTAATCCTTTAGGACAAATTGACAGAGTTTGAAATTAAAACTACAGAAATGGTTAATGGAAAGTACAGTTAACTAATACATGGATACACAGAGTCCTCACCTTGTAGTACAGAATATAGTCAGCCTCTTCACTTACGTACCTTACCATAAAAGAAAGCCAAGGCAGCTGAATAGGTAATCATGCTAAATCTGCACATGGAAAACAGTAATTCTAAAACGAGTTTGGGGGAACTAAAGGAGAGACTAATGCTGTGTGGATGAAACTGACTTGCAGAGTACTTCTGGGATAATGATGGGAAAACAATTTTAAAAATCTCTTTTACATCAAGCTTGACTTTTTTTTTTCCTGATTCCTATCATTGTGGAATTTAAAAATGAAATGCTTATTATTGGGACTTTCAGTATTTACAGATGTGTAATATTGTAGCCTGAAGATGTTAGGAAAATGGCCATTTTTCTTTCTGGTTTTAAAAAATGGTTGATGTCTTGAGCAGTTTTGAATGGTAGGCTGAGTTTGACTCAGGAGTGTTTGACAAGGAAAGCTCCATGGAATGAGAGAATTCTAATACAACTTGGAATTTTGAAACCAGTGTGCCCTGTGTTCTGGTAGCCTTGAGCTCATCACAGTTAGCTTTGTTTGAGCATTAGCTATGTGCTGGGCATTGTGCTAATGACTTTTCTTTTATTATTGTATTTGATCTTTCCCAAATCACTATGAAAAGCACTGCTACTATCCCCATTTATTTATTTTATGAGAAAATTAAGGATTGGAAAATTAAGGATATGGAGAATTAAGGATTGCTTAAGGTTGTACATCAAGAAATTAAAGATATGTCTCCAATCGATTCTGATTTTGAGGTCTTTTCTTTCCTTTTAAAAAATACTATGTCAGGGTGCCTGGATGGCTCAGTCACTTAAGCATCTGACTCTTGGTTTTGGCTCAGGTCGTGGTCTCAGGGTTGTGAGATCAAGCCCTGCATTGGGCTCCATGCTCAGCATGGAGTCTGCTTGGGACTCTCTCTCCTTCTCCCTTGGGCTCCCCCCCGAACCCATGCACAGGTGGGTGCACTCTCTCCCTCAAATAAATAAATAAATAAATAAGTCTTTAAAAAATTATTAAAAACCAAATACACTGAGTGGCTTAGTTGGTTGAGCATCTGTTTTCAGCTCAGGTCATGATCCCAGGCTCCTGGGATGGAGTCCTGCATCTGGCTCCCTGCTTAGTGGGGAGCCTGCTTCTCCCTATGCACGCCCACCCCTACTCGTGTTCTCTCTTTCTGTCTCTTGCTCACTCTCTCTCAAATAAATAATAAAATTTTTAAAAATGAAAACAAAAAAACAAACCAAAAACCCCCACTATGTCTCACCTTCCTGGCTATTGTAACAAAATTACTGTATTAATTGTCATGGAAGTGATTTCAGTGATTTGATGAAAATGTCATAATATTAAACATGTTCTTTCAGATATTCAAAACTGTTTTGATTCTTCTGTGTACTTGTCAGGGAGGTCTGGTTAGGAAGAGCCCTTGCACAGGGCCTCAGGGTCTAGAGGGCCCACTATGGCCCTCATCTGACTGCATCTTCCCCAGGGGGGAGGAGTCTGCAGTGCTGAGTGGAGGTGCCCATGTGGAACCTATGCCGGCATTTAGGGTCCACGCTGGGTACCCACAGACCTGAGAATTCCTTTCCTAAATGACCTCGAGTTGTCTTCCAGGGCCTGTTTGGGTTTTTTTTGCCAGGTCTGTCCTCCTGAGGAGAAATCATTGTGCCAATGTGCACGCCCTTAGGCCTGGAGTTGCTGAGGGGCTTCTATTTGTAAAAGTACAGACCAGGTGTTGGCAAAGTACTGCCTGTGGGCTGAGTCCATCTAGTACTTGTTTCTATAAATAAAGTTTTATTGGAACACAGCCACACTCGTCTGATTACAGATTGTCTATGGCTGCTTTTGTGCTGAAATGCAGAGTTGGGTAGTTGTGACAAAGATTAATGGCCCACAAAACCTAAAATATTTACTCTCTGGTATTTTATAGAAAAAGTTTGCTGGCCCGTGGTCTAGACAGGGCTAGCCTAGTGTGCAGGCTGCAAAATTCAGGTGTGTGAGACCCCCTGAGGTGTGGAGAGGAGGGAGTTGGCTGGAGACAGGACAGCCTCTTGCCACCATGTTTTGGCCAGAACTTGGAAGAATCCAAGAATTCTTAGTTTAAAATTCAGACTTCACCTTCCACATTTTTATGTTTGTCAAGGTAGGAAGATAGAATATATTTTATTTACTGGTTTGTTAGCTCGATTTATAACTGTGAAATGTATGGATATATAGTACTTGGCCCTCTATTTGTACCCTTGCCCTGGGCCCTGAAATGTTGGAGGAAATATTAAACCATGGGTACAGGATAGGGTTTAAAGTAGGAGGCCAGAGAGACCCCAATAAATAATCACACAATTAATATAGAATTATAAAGTATAGAAGGACTTTTTGGGCCTTATGTGGATTGTTCAAAAACCTTGCTCCAAGTTTCATTTATCCAAATTAAACCAGAAATGCTGGAACATTTCTGTTAGCTTAGCAGGAAGCTTAGCAGGAGCTTAGCAGGAAGTTCCAGATCTTTCATCCAGGGCTCCCTCTACCTTTCTCTGCCTGTCCCTGTCTTTTCCCCTGACCCCCCTACCCCAGAATTACACTGTCCCAGAGTGAGGGAGATATGGATATAAATCCCATACTTAAGTCCAGAGATGGTTTCATTCCAAATGTCCTGCTATATGATTGCATCTTTGAGCCACAAGGTGTTACCATTGAGACTGGTCTTCTTCAGACACAGATGCTATGGTCCCTACCATATGATTCTGCAAGGGAAGACCAACCCAGTTTCCCAGTGGTCAGCTCAGCCGTTGGTGTGCCACACATGATGCAGCAGATGCTGTTGTTGCCTCACCACATCTCAGCGCTTGTGGACTGTACTTGAACTTGGAACATGAGGGCTTTCTCATGGCCTCCATGCAGTGCACGCTGGAAGTGCCAGGGGAACAGATGTCTGTGGATGGTCACCTTACCCTTATGGAGAGATAACTCTGAGGCAGGCTCTACACTGTTTCTCAGGGCTCCTTCAGCAGGACGGAACCCAGTTCCCCAGAGCAGAAAGTCCCTCGAAAATGTACCCCATATTGACTTCACTTCCACGTTTTCGTGCCGAATTCTCCCCTGACTGCTTCCTGGTATTACCTTCTTAATGAACCACCTACACCCAAATCCTGATTGTGGGGAGCCCTGCCTGGCTCCTTGGGGGTCATGTCCTTGTACTCCTTGGACCTCCTTGGGGGTCATGTCCTTGTACAGAGCATTGTGCCGCACTGTACAGGCTCCACGCAGTATGGCATGGTCCCTAGGACCTTCCCACCTCATCCACATGCTTTGCCCATACAGGCTTCTCCATGACTCCTGGGTCACTTGTCTTGTCTATCCAATCACCAGCCTGGATACTCTCTTATCTTAAGTAATAATTTTGTTCCTGGTAGATGTAGTGTTGTTTGTAACTGTGTTCGTCTCCTCCCACCAGGCTCACTTACTCTGAATCTAGGGCTTTGTGACTGGAGTGTCAGTATTTTCCTCCCTGAAGGTTCCAGAATCCTTTGTGCATACTGAGTACACTTCTCCATGGTTTCCTATTTTGCAAACCAAGAGTCTGAGGAGGCACAACCTTGATTGGGTCTTTCATACCATGAAGAAAAAGCATATTGCTTTGAGAGAATGTAACCAAGAGACCTGGTTTGGAAGGGATAGACTTGTAGAGAGTATGTTATTGGATGTTGTGCTCTAAAATGATAACTAGGAGTGATTCCTGAAGCTCTGAGTCAGGAAGGGACTTGATGCAACTGAACATCAGAAAGAAGACTCAGGCAGAGTCAGTGATTAGAATGGCAGGAGAGGACACTGGAACTGTTGGCATTGGCCAAATCCTGTAGGGACTCAGGCCATGGAAGATATCTTGGTCTTTTGTCCAAAGAGCATCGGGATGGTTTGAAGGACTTTAAGTGGGTCAGGGGAGGTATTTTGTGATGAGAAGTGAACTTTAGAATATGATGTGTGAGATAGAAGGAGGAGGATTAGGAAAGGAGAGATGCTTTGAGGGTGGTGGTGATAAGGGAGAGCTGAAGCAAGTCATATTGATGCAATAGGGGGGTGACAGTAGGAGTGGAAACAAGAGCAGAGCAGGACAGGTTTTGGAGGCAGAATTGATAGGATTTGGTAACAGTCTCAAACTGGGTGGCAAAGGAGAATGAATTCTTTTTAAAGATATTGTAGGGGCTCAGTCAGTTAAGTGTCTGATTCTTGGTTCTGGTCCAGGTCATGATCTCAGGGTCCTGAATTTGGGCCCCATGTCAGGCTTCCCACTCAGCATAGAGTCTGCTTGAGATCCCCCCGCCCCCGTCCCTCCCTTCCCTCTGCTCCATTCCCCGCCCCCCCATTCATGCTGTCTTTAAAACAAATAAAGTTTTTTTTTATTTTTTATTTTTTTTTAAATTTATTTATTTGACAGAGAGAAACATAGCCAGAGAGGGAACACAAGCAGGGGCAGTGAGAGAGGGAGAAGCAGGCTTCCCGCCGAGCAGGGAGCCCGATGTGGGACTCGATCCCGGGTCTCCGGGATCATGACCTGAGCTGAAGGCAGTTGCTTAACCAACTGAGCCACCCAGGCGCCCCAGTTTTTTTTTAAAAGATAATTTTATATGGGTATGAGTGGTAAAATGTAAATGCCTAGAGGGGCAAGCATGAAAAGAGGGCATCAGACTGAATATAAGGCCATAAGGAGTAAAGGGGACTGTGGCAAACTGGACAGGGCATGGTCTCTCTTGAAGGGGTAGCCACTGTTTGGCTCTAATCAGTTGTTGTCCTGTGGTGAAAGGGGTTTGACATTGTCAGTGTTTCAGATTTTTCAGGAGATGCTGCAGTCTCTATTTTAATGTGAAATATCTGTATCTCTCCCTAGATCAAAATCCTAAGGAACACTATGCTAGCCATGTAACATCTGTGGGCAGCATCTGGCTCCTGGGCAGCTGCTTCTTGCTTGAGATTTTGTCCTACAGGCTGTCTTCCTCTGGAGGAATTTCAGAATTAACTGTACTCTGTGACACAAAAATTTTTAAAAGTTAGGGGTGCTGAGAAGAAAAAAAAGGGTATTTTAATTTGGGCTAAATCTTGGGAGATACTGATGATCTCAGCTCACACGGTCTGTCAGCAGGGCTCAGGTGATGGGCTGAGGCTGAGATCTGTGGAAATAAACTTAACCTAATTTAGAGCAGATAGCAGGAAGTGCTTTCGTCTTAAAATAGATCATTCCAGACCATGATAGTCTGAGACACTTGAGGTAGACAGAAATTAAGGCTCTCTCCTTGTTTCCCCCTGAGCTTAGAGATCAAGAGTCCATAAACCTTTTAAAGAATGAGTGGATGTGTGTATATTTTATTTATGAATGCATATGCAGTTAGAGAAAGTATTCTTATAGGTTTATAATAGCATCTTTGACTTGGTTTTGTTTTTGAGCCTTAAACGGAACTTACCGTCAAACTTTGATTATTTTTCATGAGGTCCTTTTGAAGTGAAAGTTATCATGTGATTAATTTCTTTGGTGTCGTTCTGCAACATTTGTCTGTTTCTGTGCTCAGTTTAATCTAATTAATTTATCCTTTGGATTGTACATCACAACTATATAGAAAGCAGGTGTTTTTTTTAAAGAGTTGATAAGAAAGCTTAATAATTGAGCCTATCTTGGCTTCATAATAGTATTTGAAACAGTAAGATCTTAGCTTTGACCTTAGTTCCTATAATGCATTTATAGGTAGGGGAAGAGCTTAGAAATGGTTACCTTGAAGTGAATCATGAGAAATAGAAGACATCATTGCATTATTGATTACTGAATAAAGTCGATCTTTTTGCTCTTTTTCAAAGATTCATTTTACAGAACTAAAAAAAAAAAATTCAGGATAGACGAGAATTAGGAGACTACAACCCAAAAAACCCCGAGTGTCAAAACAAGGATCTAAAAATATATCAGAAGACTTAAACACAGCTGGGGGTGGGGGATTTGTGAGTGACTCAGTGGAACAAATAGGAATTATGAAGCTTAGAAGGACATGACAGCCATGGGAACTTGCCTTGTCTTACCTTGTCAGCTGGGCCTGCCTCATCTGTGCAGTGCCTCACCCTCTGTGCTGCTGCTAGCTCCAAGGGCAAAATTGCTCCAGGAAACAATCCCACTCTTCATAAATGTGGGGAAAGAGAGTAATTCCCAAATAAATGGTTGGACCTAGGTTGCTAGTGATGATTTATTGTTAAGAAGATGTGTACTGCTTGGCTTATTTCACTCAGCATAATCTCTTCCAGTCCAGTCCATGTTGCTACAAAAGTTGGATATTCATCCTTTCTGATGGAG
>PITA01009422.1:62261-77997 GCA_004023965.1 Spilogale gracilis
AAAAAAAAAAAAAAAAAGAAGATGTGTACTGGGGGCGCCTGAGTGGCTCAGTTGCTTAAGCGACTGCCTTCGGCTCAGGTCATGATCCCGGAGACCCGGGATCGAGCCCCACACCGGGCTCCCTGCTCAGGGGGAAGCCTGCTTCTCCCTCTCTCACTCCCCCTGCTTGTGTTCCCTCTCTGGCTGTGTTTCTCTCTGTCAAATAAATAAATAAAATCTTTAAAAAAAAAAAAGAAGAAGATGTGTACTGATAAAGGAACTATTGTGTTACCATTTTGGTAGCCCCTGAAATTCCTCTTTGATTTAGTGAGTTTTGTGGAATTGTACATAATGCCTCTTGTCTGGTGTGCTCTTGGATTAATCAACATCCATGTGTTTCCTCCCTTCTTAGACACACAGACTGATGATGATGGACCTGTATTCCTTGTGATATTCTGACCTCTCCATTAAGGGTTTGAAAAATAAATATAGATTATATTTATTTCTTACTCTAGTAGGGTCAAAACTTCAACTAGTCATTATTTTGATCTCTTATATTTCCTATTTCTCTTTGGGTTGATTGGGTAGTCCTTCTATTGCCCATAGTGTTGGCTGTCACTCATATACTTAATTTTATTTTATTTTTTATTTATTTTATTTTTTAAAGATTTTATTTATTTATTTGACAGAGAGGAACACAGCCAGAGAGGGAACAGAAGCAGAGGGAGTGAGAGAGGGAGAAGCATGCTTCCCGCCAAGCAGGGAGCCTGATGCGGGGCTTGATCCCAGGACTCCAGGATCATGACCTGAGCGGAAGGCAGATGCTCAACGACTGAGCCACCCAGGCGCCCCTCAAATACCTAATTGTAGATGGTAGCTAGGCTGGATGGTCTAAGAGGCCCGTCTCACTTGGTGCTGGCTTTTGGCTGGGATGCTTTGGTTCTTCTTATAACTCTCTTCATGTGGTGTCTCATCTTCTGGGATCTTTCTGCGTGATTTCTCTTTCTAGTAAGATAGGTTGGATTTTAAGTCTGTTTTTTTCTTAAGGCTGGTAGGCCTTTTTAGAGGTAGGCTCAGAGCTGAAACAGTATCACTTCTGCAGCATCTGCCGGTCCAAGCAGTCACAAGACCAGTCTAGATTCAGGTAGAAGGAAAATAGGATTTACCTCTTTGTGGAAGGTGAGACGGAGGTGTAGAGGAAGGGGAGGAATTGGTGGTCATCTTGGAGACACATGGTGGCCATTAAAAAGATCACATTTTATTAAGATGTTTTATGGCATTAATGTTAAATTGAAAAAAGGAGATGACACTGAAATAAAACTTTGGAGAAAGGGGTGGCTAGGTGGCTCAGTTGGTTTCGCGGCTGTCTTTGGCTTAGGTCATGATCCCGGAGTTCTGATATTGAGCCCCGCATTGGGCTCCCTGCTCTGCAGGAGGCCTGCTTCTCCCGCTCTCACTTCCTCTGCTGCTTCTCCGTCTCTCGCACACCCTGCTTGTGTTCCCTCTCTAGCTGTGTTTCTCTGTCAAATAAATAAATAAAATCTTAAAAAAAAAACCTTGAAGAAAAAGGGGAGTACAAGACTTTATAGATTATAACTAATTTTGTCTAAAATTACACACACACACACAACAGAAACAACAACAGCTTATTAACAGATATTGCCTATTGGCGCCAGGTTTGGGAGTGTTTTCATTTTCTTCTGTATGCATATCTATATTTTAAAATTTTTCTATAGTCATCTATCAGTTGCTTTAACAATTAAGGAAACTGATAATTTCTTGGTCCAATTAGAAAGTCTTTAACAAATTTCAAAGATTAGAAACATATATGTTATATTCCATGGTTCCAATGCCAAAAATTAGAACTAGTCGAAATTAGAACCAATTGGCCAAAAACTTACAACCACTGGGACATTTAAATATATCTTTCTAAATAATCCCTGGCATAGAAAAAAATTTCAAAAGAAAAATGGCAAGCTATTTACAGATGACAAGAATTCTATACATAAAATCCTGGAATCAATGTGTATGGTCTTATATACCTTCATTAGAAAATATGATTTAAAGATAAATGAATATTTTATACAAAAAGGCAAAGTAAACACAAAGTGGAAATTATTATTAAGGATAAAGAGGTACTGATGAAATGGAAGATAGAATGTAGTAAAATGTATTAATAAAACAAAAGCTGTATCTTTTTTTTTTTTAAAGATTTTATTTATTTGACAGAGAGAAACACAGCCAGAGAGGGAACACAAGCAGGGGGAGTGAGAGAGGGAGAAGCAGGCTTCCCACCGAGCAGGGAGCCTGATGTGGGGCTCGATCCCGGGTCTCCAGGATCATGACCTGAGCCGAAGGCAGTCGCTCAACCAACTGAGCCACCCAGGCGCCCCAAAAGCTGTATCTTTAAAACACTAAAAAAGTAGACAAACATTTGCCATATAGTCACGAAGAGAAGTAGAAAAATACAAACATCATTAGGAATGAGACGGGGACATAACTGGAGATTTTTGAAATTTTAAGGAATAGTTAAAGCCCTACCAGTAAGGCTAAAAAATCTGGATGGAATGCACTGTTGCTTAAGAAACATTTAATGATCACTGATACAAAATAGGTAACAAACCTGAATAGATCACCAGACATAGTGAAAAAATAAAAGGGTAACCAACAACCAGCCCATTTAATTTATGGGTGCGTTCTTCCAAATGTTTAAAGGATAGAGAAATCACTTATTATACTAACTTGTTCCAGAAAATGTGAAAAATGTACAATTTCTCAGTCCGTTCCATGACACTAACATAAACTTGATACTACACCTAAAGGAGATCCCAACGAAACTGGGAGCCATTGTCAACGTGCATAGCTCTTTAAATAAAGAAACATAGGTTCAAATAAGTTATTATTTCTCTGTGTATAGTATAGTATCTGTGTGTCATATGTGTTTCCAAAATGTTCAGATCCACTTTTTGTTGGTTATCGCAATTCCCCAGCACCTGGTCCAGGTAGGTTGGTAAAATCATTCAAGATGAAATCTGTGTGGCTATACATTTTATCACTTTTGGATTGGGATCTCCACCCCGGCTAGAGACCTCAGAAATGTCTGCCTGTAGACACAAGAGAGGACAGGGAAGGATAAGTTAGATTTCATCACTTCTAGGAAGACAGCCCTAACAATGGTGGCTCTGCTAGAACCCAGATTCCTAGACTCTAAACATAGAAAAAAAATAACAAATTCACTTAGCTGTTGGCATTGTAGAAGGAAAAAATATATTTTCTTAAGTTCTTAGTGATGAACACCTATATTAAGAAAAAAAGAAAAGTCTCACATAAACGACCTAACTTTACACCTTGAGGAACCAGAGAAAGAAGAATTAACTAAGCCCAAAGTTAGTACAAGGAAGAGAATAACAAAGATCACAGCAGAAACAAATGAAATAGAGACTCAAAAGATCATCTAAAAGATCTTTCTTGGGTGCCTGAGTGGCTCAGTTGATTAAACGACTGCCTTCGGCTCAGGTCATGATCCCGGAGACCCGGGATCGAGTCCCACATCAGGCTGCCTGCTCCACGGGAAACCTGCTGCTCCCTCTCTCACTCCCCATGCTTGTGTTCCCCCTCTAGCTGTGTTTCTCTCTGTTGAATAAATAAATAAATATTTTTTGAAAAAGATAATCTAAAAGATCTTTCTTATAGAAATTTTCACACATACAAATAAAAGAAAATGAAAACCATTTGGAATCCCACCATTTTTAACATTTTGATGTGGTATGTAAGTAAAAAAATATTTTGTAGTCTGTTCCTGACTAGTCATGAGTATCTTTCCATCTCATTAACTATTCATGTTAAGGTCACATTATTCTATCCACTGTCTGTCTCTCTCTCATCATTTATGTAACTGAATCCTATTGTTGGAACTGTTGATTTGCCTTTTTTACAGAACAGATTATCATGAAAAAAATCTTAGATACAAAATGATTTTTGTGTATTTTCAAGTAAAATAAAATAAAGCTCTGAGTAATGTAAACATTTGAAACTAAATTCCTTAGTTAGAAACAAGAGTATAATTCTTTGTTGAGACTTTTTATGGAAAGGAGGAGCCTTTATGGAAAATATTTCTTCATACTGTATATGAGGACTCTTTAGGATATAAATCACAGACACCCCAACTAGAATTGAATGTAAAAGAAACTTACGAGCTAATGTATCCATTGTCTGTTGCCACAGTAATTCTGCAGAACATCCAGCTGCAAAACATCAGTGGCATAAGAAGTATTTGTTGAGTCCATTAGTGTATGGGGCGCATTGGATGTCAGCTGGACTCGCTCGTGCCTCTGTGACCAATTGCTGGTTGGTTGGGCAGCTCTGCTCATCTTGACTGGGCTTGCTCGAATGTCTTGGAGTTGGTTGGCTGTTGGCTAGGACACCTTGACTCTATTTCATGTTTTTCATATTCCAGCAAGCTAGACTGGGCATACTCTAATTATTGTTGCAGAGGAAAATGAGCAAGAAAGTAGATATACAGGGGTTACTTCAGGCCTCTGCTTCCTTCACATATGCTATACCACCTTATTGGCCAGAACAAATAATATGAGTGAACTCAAGAGTCCAGTTGAGAGGGCACTGCCAAGGATATAGATGCAAGAAGGAATGAAGAATTGGGGCCAATAATTCAGTCAGTATGCCTGGCACGTGTAGCTAAAATGGCCTGGGGTAGATTTACCTTCAGTGATTGCTGTATCCAGGGTATCAAGTGATGAAATCAAACCAAGTGACATACTTTCAAAAGTTTGGCTCTAGGGCGCCTGGGTAGCTCAGTTAGTTAAGCATCTGCCTTCGGCTCAGGTCATTATCCTGGGGTCCTGGGTTGGAGCCCTGCATGGGTCTCCCTTCTCAGTGGGCAGTCTGCTTCTCCCTCTCTCTCCGCCTGCCACTCCCCTTGCTTGTACGTACTCTGTCGGTCAAATAAATAAATAAAATCTTAAACAAACAAACAAAAAAGTTTTTTGCATTAGCTTCACTCCCAAGGCAGCCGTTTGCATATGGTACGCCTCAAAAGTTTCATCTCAAAAGCAAGTAATTCTCACTGAAGAAGAGCTTATCTTTCCCAATTGTTCCCAATAAAGTATGGTATAAATCTTTTTAAGCCAACATGGGTCATGTGCCCATCCTAACCAAAGGTCACTTAGATAGTGTTAGAATGGAAATTTGAACCCTGGTTTGCCCTTCTCCAAAATCTGTGGTCTTAGTGTGTAAAAGGTAAAGAAAAATAAAGTACACTAAACATATCCTCAGAGCAGGAGGCCATTATGCACCACAATAAGGTCATCTGGGTCCTAACATTGAGGAGATAATCACAACCCTCTAGTTCAGATACATAAAATTCTGCAACGAAGTACTTGAGTGATCATGACAGGGAGCTTCTACTACTTTTCTCCAGCGGGTATGGGACCAGGGCCTCTAACATGGTATACTGTTCCCTGTGCCATTTCTCTTCAGGTGTGGATTAATGTGGAGTAATTATTTAGGTCAACCAAAATGGGAAAGAAGTCCCAAAACACCAGCCTGAAAGAAGTGTGTGAAGGGGGAAAAAGACAGGACTACCATTTTCTCTGGTAGTAGCATTTAGGATCTGGCTACATGTGTAGGAGTCTTAATGGTTGAGCCACCTCTTTTTCTTCTAGTTCCAAAATGGCCAGTAGGTTCCAACTCCTGAGTCAGTGCAGGTTTATTGGTGGTAAACCATCTAGAGTGTTATGTTGAGAAGAGTTCCTACCTTAGCGGAAATAAGGACTGTGGTGGATTAGTGGATGTCTGGAATATGTACCGGAGTGGGAGGTGACAACATGCTTGACTATTACTTGACATCCTAGGAAATGAAAGCTTCTCAGAGTCACTGTCAAGCCACTTGTGTATGGGGATCATGCCCCTAGGATGGAGTATTTTATAGCTAAGTTCTCTGTGATGAACAATTCTATGGTGACTTTTCTAGAGGTCCCAACTGTCACTTAGCACAAACCAAAACGCAGAGTATCATTTCCCCAAGGGAAAAGTGAGCTGCTTCTTTGCTCTGAGAACTTTTGAGCTTGCTTGGGATTTGGGTGAGGGAAATCTACAAAATGTTGACACGTAGTAAGTAGAGTTTGGGGCTACTTAAAAAAAAACGAATATGAGTATGTCTATTGTTCTTATATCTGTCATTATCAAAATTGATCTATCATTATATTTAAAAAAATATAGTCAGAGTTCTAAAGAAGTTTGTTTTTTATTATCTTTTTTTTTTCCTTCTCATTTTTCAGATCCTCTGGAGTCATTTTCTGGTGGAGACTGAAAAGAATGTATTGAAAATTCTGGCCAATAGTGGAAATATTGGCTTAACCCCCAACTTGGTATAGCATTCCTTCTCTTCAGTAGCACCTCATAATAGAAGAAAAATGTATGGAAGTGCAAGAACAATCACCAATCTGGAAGGCAGTCCTTCCAGATCTCCTCGTTTGCCAAGGTCTCCTCGTTTGGGCCACAGAAGAACAAGCAGTGGGGGAGGTGGTGGAACAGGCAAGACACTGTCCATGGAAAATATCCAGTCCCTTAATGCAGCCTATGCTACATCTGGACCTATGTATCTGAGTGATCATGAGGGGGTGGCTTCGACAACTTACCCAAAGGGCACCATGACTCTGGGAAGGGCCACAAATCGAGCTGTATATGGAGGCCGAGTCACAGCCATGGGGAGTAGTCCCAATATTGCTTCTGCTGGACTTTCCCACACAGATGTTCTTTCATACACAGATCAACATGGTGGTCTGACTAGCTCATCCCATCATCACCACCACCAGGTCCCTTCCATGTTGAGGCAGGTAAGGGATAGCACAATGTTAGACCTTCAAGCTCAGCTCAAGGAACTTCAGAGAGAGAATGACCTCCTCCGGAAAGAACTTGACATCAAAGACAGCAAGTTAGGATCTTCCATGAACAGTATCAAGACCTTCTGGAGCCCTGAGCTCAAAAAGGAGAGAGTCTTGAGGAAAGAAGAGGCAGCCCGAATGTCTGTCCTCAAGGAGCAGATGAGGGTTTCCCATGAAGAAAATCAGGTAGGTTATGACTCATCTCAGTGTTTTTCAGCCTTAGCTTCTCACTGAGTAGTTGACGCTTTGCAGATGGCACCATGACCTGCGCAGAAGAAAGTTCGGCATCATCAAGAAAGCTATAGTTTAGGACGTGTTTGACTCAGAGACTACAAAGGGTCATAAGCAATATGAAATTATAACTTGTGATCTTATTTTCCAATAACTTTTTCACACTGTTGCAGAAGAGGGGGAATCATTTTTTATTGCCTAACTTTTACACTTGGTTATTTTTTTTCTTTTTCAGCAGTAACAACAGCAGCTCAGATGTACTTCCCTCTGCATCGAAGAGGAAAATGTTAATTTTTGCAAGAGTAGACACCTTAACAGCAACATTTAGAGAGCCACATTTGACTGGTGAACTGATTTATTTTTGAAGTCACCGCAACTTTATTTCTTTCTAGAATGAGTGGAGTTTATTTTTTAAACAGCAAACCAAATAATATTAAATAACATTGGGTGGAATGGGTTTGATACTATGTTGGAGAAACACAAAAATTTGTAACCTGGTTTTCCCTTTATCCATTCATATTAAATAAGCATGTACTATGTGCAAGGTACCTTCTTACTCTTCTTTGATCTATCTTCGATGTTATAGCAAGATTAGTTTTCCCAGTGTCTTCTTGCAGTTATACCATTTCTCTGCTTTAAAGCCCTCAATAATTACTTATTGCTTTCAGAGTGAATTCTGCCTTTTAGGCTGAGCCAACAGCACCTTCTTTGGAAGGCCTGAGCCAGCCTTTCCAGCCTTATCTCATACCCCCCTCCCTGTGCACCTCCTAAACTACCTGCATTTCCACTTGGTAATTCCTGCACATACTCAGGGTTTCCCCCCTTCAGTCCTTTGCTCTTTCTGTCCCCTTTCCCTAGTAGCCTTCTCAGTACTCCCTCTCCCTGCCTCTTCCCTTTTAGAGTTGGCCAGTCTCCATTTCCAAATCCTACCTATTCTGTAGGGCTTGTTTATCTGCTGCTGTTTTCATAAGGGCTTTGGAGTCTGACATGCCTGGGTTTAAATCCTAGCTTCACCTCTTATGAGTAGTGAGATAAGTGCTGTGAGATGGGGAGTAGAGAGTGCTGTGCCATTTGGTGGAAGAAATTCCAGGTATCTTTTAACTTTCTGTAGAAATATGAGATAATTCTGACTTGGCTAAACTTGTGATTATTTGGTAATTGGTCTTGATATTGGCCTCGTGAAGCTTTCTGCCTTTCTTGGGGTTATCTGCTGGCCCTCCTCTCTGTTTCCCTGGATACCACCCCTTGGAGTCCAAGTATCTTTAGAAGCATTTTTGATCTCTGTGAGAATCTTCTCTTCGTTCTGCTTCTATGTGTAGAAACCAGTCACCTTATCCTTTTGACTGTCTGACAGTCTTTGCTGTTTTTCAGATGTGGAAATGTGACTTTTAGTCAGAACAGAAAGTTTGGTTCTTCAACCCTCAGTCAAATTAATGGTCTTTACTATGATTTTCTTCTTTTTCCCCTGATTTGCTAGTTCATGATGTCCTTGTGAACCTGTTACTGCCATGTGTATTTCCCTAATTCTGTACTGGTTTTCTTTTTAAGTTGTTTTAGAAAATGGGTACAGCCATTTAGGAATGATGCAATAGTGACAGAAAAGTTTGAAAGCTATTCTTTAAACTTTCAGCTCGGAAATTACTTTTATGTTGCTATCATTCATTTTTTTTTGAGCACAGACTTTCAGTTATACATGCATATTTACTTATAAATTACATGATGTGCTGTTATGCGAATGTATTATCTGTCTTTCCTGACATTCACACAGAATTAAATATGGACGTTGTTGGCAAAATAAAATAAATAGCATATTGAGGTACATTTTAGTGACTCACAGAACCTTCTTGCTGTTGTAAAAGCATTTTAAACCTCTTGTCTATTTTGTAAGGATTAGTTTAAACTATGAAATATTCATAATTCTGTTTAACTGACCCATGTTGCTGTAAGCCAGAAATAGTGAATGCTTGAGGGTGCTTCTAGTACCCCTTCCTCGTTCTGGAAAATACTGTGATCACAGGCTACTTTGGGTACTGTGGGTGCCCTATGACCATGTGACATATGATCCAGTAAAAGCTCCAGTATTATCTTTCTATTAAATATAAGTAAAATGTAATTATTTTCTTTTTTAGGCTAAAAATGTAAAAGGAGGAAGTAGCATGGAGAGTTTGAAAAGTCAGTTTACTTGCAGTATGAGGTAGTATTATGAAGTAAAGTACATAAAGATAGACAAAAAGCAAGTTATTTTTAAAAATTGAAGAACTTCTCCTATGGGAATTATGTCAGGATTCGTTTTAGGGATATATGAGTACCTGTTGGTCAGGATAGGGTAGATCCTGCTGCAGCAATCAGATCTCAGTGTCTTAACACATCAGGATTTCTTCTTATCCACTGGAAGTATGAAGTAGGTCAAGTGACTCTTCAGGGCAGCCTTCCTCCAGGCAGTGACTCAGGATCCAGGCTTTCTGCACCTTGGCACATGGCTTCAGGAGTTGCCAAGCCAGAGGAAGAGGGTGTGTGGAGATGGCACATTGGTTCCCCAGTTCCTTGGGCTGGAAGTGACCCAGTTGCAAGGGGTTGGAATTCAAAGTATAGTCCTCTCCTCTTTCCAGGAAGGAGAGTAAGATATGAAGGAATGCTAGAAATTTCTACCAGTGGGGTTTTTGTGTTTTTCAAAAACTGAGTTAGATGAAATAAAGCTTGGGGAACAATAGAGACTCCTGCTGTTGCCACGTTTCTATTATCACTGCTACTGCGACCAATAGATATCTGTTGGGGGCTTACTATGTGCCAAGCATTGTTCTTGGAGCTTTGTGTACATTATCTTATTTACTGTTTTCATTAGTCACCTGGGGTAGGTGCTAGACTTTTTCTTGTTTTACAGATGAAAAATAAATATAGAGAGAATAAGCAACTTGCCTAAGTTCACACAGCTAGTTAATGAGAGAACTGGTCTTTAAGGCTTTGGTCTAGTTCATGCAAATGTCTAGGACTTAACTTTAATCTTAGTGACTATAATCTTAGTTTAATGGGAAGATCATATATGTTAGAGGAGAAAAATGACTAGTTCTGATAGAATGATTAAGAATGTGATTTAGTTTAATTGGGATTTTTATTAATTAGGAATTTATTTCATTTTCCCAGAAGTGGTTTTTTGCGCTGTTTAGAATTTCTACCATTTACCATAACTGACTATAATTTCCCTTCAGAGGAAAAAATCATGGAAAATTTTTCTATATAGAAGAAAAAAATGTAAAAGAGATAGGGGCATTCAACTGTGGTTTTTTATGCACAACAACCAGAGACTGCATCTACAAATGTAGTTCTACCAGTGTGTATTTGGATAATTAGAAGTTCACTAACTTAAATTTAGGTGATCTAAAAGAATCTGAACTAGACTGTGTGAATACAAATGGGAAGCAGGTCCATCACAGAGTAGAGGTCAGAAAGTTCAAGGGCTCTTGTATATGAAATTCATGGTTCTTTCTGTGTACTTAATGCATACTAATACAAACCTTCCACTCTTATGTGCAGTGTTGAAGAGGGAAACCACTCAGTCAGTTCTTTTGCAGTATATTTTGAAGTTCTAGTGATTCTGTCCAGGAGAGGTGAACCCAACTCCAGATCTAAGGGAGTATGTTGAGCACCCTTCCTGTGTTCTAGGAAGTGCAGGACTATTTGGAACCTTGGAGGCAATGCGGAGGGGGCTGTGACCAAATATCTTACAAGCAAAGGGCAGATGCTCAGGTTCCTGGACAGATATGCAAATCTAGACTCCTATCCAGACTCTCCACTCCTATCCCCTAGACTCTCTCCAAGGCACTACTTCTCAGCCATATAGATTGGCTTGAATAGAAATAAATTTGGGACCACTAAGAGTTGTAGTATTGGCATTTGGAATCACTGGAGTGCATGGATGGACAGTTACCCTTATGTTATCACTTGTGCTTTTTGCCTCATGATGTAGTTCCTTGAATGGAAGAAGAGGGTGGTGCAGTATTATAGACAGCTAATTATTTGAAATGGTGTGAACCCATAGCTGGGCTCTCGTTGTCATACCTGTAGACTGATTTGGGGAGAGGTGAGAATATTTGGAGTGGATGTTTGGCTTTCACTTCCTGTGGAGTTGGGGTGGATGTTGGAGGCAAGCGAAAGCAACTGCTGGAAAGTAAAGTGACCTAATTTTCTCTAAAAGTTTATATGATTGCCTTTTCTTTACAACTTCATTCTATTGACCTGCATGATAGAGATCAGAGAGGGAAAACATGGTAGAGAGGTAAATTATCAGGAAGTTCATAGGACTTTTGTCTTGCAGTTTGATGCATATAAGTTATTGGCTTTTCATATTCCTGGATTTTTTTTCGTAATTATTAACTTTATATTTCTAATAGATTACTTTTTCCAAATTAGATGTGTATTAAGCAGTTTTGAGACATTTTCCTAACTTGTGCATGGCTAGCCAAGGATCTGCATGAATATAAATAGCATCACACGCTGGGAGATTGTACTCGATCTAATATTTACCCATCTTGTGCACGAGGAAGTGGGACAAGGTCACTGGGAAACGTAACCTAAGAAGTGTAAGTAAACCTGCCTGGAGAGTTTTATGGCTTTGTGAAGCAATGGTTATGTGATCATTTCTATTTCTGGCTTAACACAATAGGAAATAAACTACTCTAAATCAATATTAGTATGGGATTTTGATGAGTTTTTTTTTAGCTAGTTTCAACGTATGATTTATTGGTTCTCAGTCTGAGCCTGTAAGTTGAACAGGTTGAGGTGGGTCACGTTTCCTTTATCATTGTTTTTTTGTTTTATTTGATTAACTCTAGGGCCATTTCAAAAGGGATCATTAAACTCTGTTCTAAAATACTCATGTCACTGGGAGTGTCCAGATAGGAAGAGCTGGACCAGTTGGAAGAAGGTGATGGGATTCATTCTATTTCCTGTTGGGAAGATGACGAGGTAGCTGCCCTGTGAAGGGGGTGTCCACTAACAGTTAAATGCAGCTGCAGTTGAAGAGGGAGTACTGGGTATTTGTGAAATGAAGGGGTCAGCCTCGCTGTGTCCAGATCCATCCAGTCTGTTGATGGGACTTAAATATATTCATTATTCAGATAGGCCTGTTCTATCCCAGTGCTTTCTTTCAGACTTCATTCCTTCTGCTACTCTGAATCTGAGAGCCGTGGAACTCTTAAAGCCAGTTTTCCAAAGTATATCCAGGGAAACGATACTTTCCAGAGGGGAATTCCCAGTCAAATAATCTTGAGAGATGACATACCAGATACTCCTATCCTGGAAATCCATAATGCATATGTTATGGGTTGAATTATGTTCTCCCACTAAATGACATGTTAGAATCTTAATTCCCTGTAACTCAGAATGTGATTTTATTTGGAGATAAGGTCTTTTGAGAGGTAATCAAGTTTAAATGAAGTCATTTGGGTTGGCGCTAACCCAGTATGTCTGATGTCTTTATCAAGAAGGGAATTTGGGCACAGACATAAACATGTATAGAGGGAAGACTATGCAAAGAGACAGGGAGATGGCTATCTACCATCCAAGGAAAGAGGCCTGAATTCTTCACTTACAGTCCTCAGAAGGAAGCAACCCCAGTGATACCTTGATCTTGATCTTCTAGCCTACAGAACTGTGAGACAGTAAATTTCTGTGGTTTAAGCCACCCAGTTTGTGATACTTTATTATGGCAGTCCTAAGAGACACATACAATATATCAGCATGTGAAATGATGCTCTAACTCTTGCGGTTAAAAAAAGAATCATTAAGGGGGCACTTGGGTGGCTCCAGTTGGTTGAGCAGTTGAGCGTCTGATTCTTAATTTTGGCTCACATCCTGGTCTCGGGGTCGTGAGATTGAACCGTGCGTCAGGCTGTATGCTCAGTGGGGAACCGTGCGTCAGGCTGTATGCTCAGTGGGGAACCGTGCGTCAGGCTGTATGCTCAGTGGGGAATCTGAGATTCTTTCTCTGCCCCACCCCTGAAAATAAATTTTTAAAAAAGGAAAAAAAGTTATTAAGTTTGTTTAACCCCAGCAAATAGCATGAAACTTTATCTTAAGACAAGAATCCCTATATTGAGCAGCTACTGCTGCAGTAATGCTGTGTAACAAGCCATTCCAAAACCTATTGGCTTAAAAAGATAAGCATTTACCTCTCCCTCATGTATCTGCAGGTTGGGTGTAACTTTGTTGGGCAGGGCTGGACTTTTGGTTCCAGGCTGTAGGCTGAAAGTTGGCTTCAGATATGTTCTATGTGTCCACATTTGCCTTGGGACAGAAGCTATTCAGGAATTCATCTTACGGTGGATCGTAGAGGCCAAGAGTCCAGCCAAACCACAAAGACATTTTTAAAGCCTCTGCTTGTATCAAGTCAGCTCACGTTGTATTGCCTAAAGCATTTTACATGGCCAAGCCCAAAGTCAGTGGGGTCAGGGGAATGTACACCCTGCCAAGTTACATACACACACACACACACACACACACACACACACACACACATTCTGTTATATATGTTAACATATGTATGTTATTATTAAATAATTGTTTAATACATATTTTAAATAATCTTATTTGTCATAAACTGTAAATATTCTTAGAACTAAGGGAATGAAGGCCACACTTCAGAAAAGACTGCTTTAGGAGTAGCTTTGGAAGCAAGACATTAAAGTTTGAGACCTATGAAGGTAGATGAGCACTTTCAGTGTGGTCACAGGTTCCTTCAGTGGCTGATCCTTCCAGAATGTCCTCGCGATGCCTATTTAATGGCTCAGCATCAGGCTTCTCTCTTTATGCCTCATGTAACTGGCCGATGAAACCCAAGTGGGAGATTCTGGGAAAGCTTTTGTTTTCCTCATAAAAAGAGTAAATGTCATCAGCAATGCTCCTTCCCCCTTCTTCCCATCTTAAGTGTTGATTTGTTGCCCGGAGCTATGACAGCTCTGTAGTTCCCAAGAAAGAAAGGCCATGCCAAGCACAGAAACTATGTCCTGCCATTACTGAGCACTTGCAGCAGGACCCACAGAGGCTGGCCTCCAGACCTGTAGTCATGTGAGAATAACCACTAGTGGTTTAAGTCACTGTTGGTTGGGCAGCTCAATACCTTCCTAACTGATAAAATAAAATATTATTAATTGATAACTATTATTCATAGTAATTATCAGTCATGATAACCAGAAAAATAGGTACATTTCAGTGAGGTAAAAGAAGATCTTAAAGGACCTTACACATTAGAATGAAAAACCTATTTACTAATTGTATTGGGCAACACTCCAAGGTAGTGACACAAAAGCTCCTTAAAGCCTGTATAGGTAAAAATGGCGATTTATTAGTTCCTGTAATGAAAATGGAGAAAGACTCGGATGTGGAACTTGGGGTTGACTAGATCCATGCTTCAAACTGTAGCAGGATTTTGTCTGTCTCCATTGTTCATCTCTGGTTCTTGATATCTACCTTTATCTATGTGTAAGGCTCATTTTTGTCTTTCATGTGGTCGGTGGTCTTGGCTACCAGTACTCCAGGGTCATAACTGAAGGGTTAAGGGATCCCAATGTCTTTATTTCCCATTTGGAAAATTTGTGGAAGGACTTTGGTCTTGCCTTGGTCATATCCTGCCTCCAGGACTTGGTGAGTGTATATGGCTGGGGCAAGGGACAGTTATGTGAGAAGGGGTTACTGTGACTGGTGAGCCCTTTAGATTGCAGGCATTGGGAGAGGGGCAGTTCTTTACAGGAACCGAGATGAAGGACAAAGGGATACTGTAGGATGAAAATAGATGTTCATTGCACTGATTTGAGCTGTCCTTAGTCACCTTCTTTCTTCAGATGTCTTAAGGGTTCATAAGTCATATTAAGAGACTGAAGGGTGCCTGGGTGACTCAGTTGGTTAAGTGTTTGACTCTTGATTTCTGCTCAGGTCATGATCTCAGTGTCCTGAGATTGAGCCCTATGTTGGGCTCCTCTCTCAGTGGGGAGTCTCCTTGAGATTCTCTCCCTCCTTCTTCTTCTGCCCCTCCCACACTGTGTTTTCTCTCTCTCAAGTAAATAGATAAATCTTAAAAAAAAAAAGAGACCTGAGAAATTAAGAAGTCAACAAATGTCATATTAGATATATAACTTTTTCATTTTAACTATGATTTAAAGTATGAGTGTTTATGTATGCCTTCCCCAATGTTGCCTAGGCACACAGATTTAGAACTCCTTAATGTAAACCAGTTTTGCACCACAGCATAACTTGAATTTCAGAAGGATATGCCCTGAATTTTAGAAGGACAGCAACCAAAAGTTCACCTTCCTCATCTTGAAATAGTCTTCCTCAGCTCTTTAGAGAATTGTAGCTTTTGTATACCTTTCCAGAAAGGTGGAAAAACTTTGGTCCAGACTTAGGCAATGACCTGCTTAGACTGAAACCACAATTTTTTTTTTTTTTTTTTTTATTGTTACTAAAATTTTTTTTTCCAGTGTTTCAAGATTTATTCCCCATTCCCCACACCCAGTGCTCCCCGCTTTAGGTGTCCCCAGTACCCACCACCAGGCTCTCCCATCCCTCCACCCCCCTCCCTCCAAGTCCCTCAGTTTGTTTCTGTGTTCAAAGTCTCTGTTGTTTCGTTTCCC
>PITA01009423.1:0-77889 GCA_004023965.1 Spilogale gracilis
CCCATGGAAGAAACTTTAAAAATGTGTCCAGATATAACATGCACACACATAATAACCAGGAGGCCAAGGGCTTACTGACTCCTAGGATGGACACTTCCTCTTCATTTAAGAATATGGAGGGGTGCTGGGTGGCTCAGTTGGTTGAGCGACTGCCTTCGGCTCAGGTCATGATCCTGGAGACGGGGATCGAGCCCCACATCGGGCTCCCTGCTTGGCGGGAAGCCTGCTTCCCCCTCTCTCACTCCCCCTGCTTGTGTTCCCTCTTTGGCTGTGTTTCTCTCTGTCAAATAAATAAAATCTTAAAAAAAAAAAATCTTAAAAAAAAAAAAAGAAGAAGATGGAGAGAACAGACATTTTCCATTGCTTTCTGCCTTGGCCATTCCATCACTGGCCACTGTAAAGCCAGAAAAGAAATTAATGGTGACTTATTGTCTAAGAGCAAGAGCAAAGATGGAACACACACCAACAGAATGAGTGGCTTTGGGAAGCTTCATGTTTTTAAGCAAAGGTGGTCAATGAAATCAAAACCCAACCCCAATCTTTTGTCAAAATCAAACACGTTATAGAATGGGACGTTTTTCTTTATTTTCAGAATATCGTCCTCAAAATTTAACTCGCTTTTCTGACTCTAGGAATAGCATTTAACTTTCCTTTCCCCTCTCCACTTCTTCCAGCTCCAACTCTGTGTGGCTGGGAAGGAACTGAGCACAGTGTAAAGGACCCATAATTTGTGAAAAATGGACAAGAGGGTCTTCTCCTTAAATAGCCACATGTTAAAAGTAATGCATGAGAATTTGTTTCAAGTATAAAGCTCATTAGTGCCTGGTTGGAAAACAAGGTCACACATATTTGTTTACGTATGTTTACTGTATGTTATCTATTATATGTAACATATAGTATGTATAATAGGAACACTTTATATACATTTCCTATGATCTAATTTCTTTCTCCTGTGACCATTAAGTTTTTCTGACACTTCCTAGGCATTAAAAGAATACAAGAAACCAAAGACACACCGTGTGTTTATGAAACAGCACAGTGTAGGGATAGGGGGTTTTGGTATAATATTTCTTGGAAAGTTTTCATTTCTTGGAACTCTCTACTTGTCTTCCCACAGAAGAAATAACACTTTTTATACTGTTTCACTAGCTGCACCAAAGAGGCTGCTTAAGAAAAGTAAATGGAACACTTACTGTGACATCTTTCGTGTAGCCATTTTTTAGGGGGAAATCAATTTTATTGCAGTGTACTCAACTTTTAAATCCATAGCAACAGATCTGGTGACACCTACGGACAAGGCCATATACTGTCCTTGTCTGTGGTTTAAAATGCACTGTCACACGCCTGTGGGTGAAAATCTTCTGTCTCAAAGATCATGCTGCTTAGAATTGTGGGCAGTCACTGGAGAGAGTTCCGCATCACTCAGGCAGGGTAAGGGTAAGGATCATTTTGTTTCTTTGTTGCCAATGATTCAGAAAATATACAGATACTTTAAGTGAGTTTGATCTACAGTTGGACTCACCTGTATTGTGAGTTTTCGTCTCTAAAAGCCAACTTCAGAATAATGTCAGCAATCGAAAGAAAGAAGTTTTGTCACCACGCTTCCCTGAACTCTGCGACTCTGCCTTTCGGGCATGCCCTCTGCCCTGGGTTTTATATCGCTTCCCACACTCCCTCTCCCAGATAACAAAATCATTACAGCCTTAAGAAATCGTATTTATAAAGAGGCTTTTATACAAAGAGTTCATAACCCTGTCACATACCCATCAGGATATTTTCAGCCAAACAGAAATGAAAGTTTGTAATGACAAAATGGCAATAAATGAAACTATGTGATTAATTACGCAGGGGGAGATGTGATTTACAGTCAAAATCCTGGTTCTTAGATGAATACTTTTTTTTTCTCCTTCTTCCAGTTTTGCGCACTGACGATAAGGACCTAAGACAGACCTGGGTTTGAAATGACCCCCAATCTCCAAGCCTGGGGCGAGGGAGGCAAGGCGGGGGCCACTCACTGGGAGGCAAGAAGGGCAAGTGGTTCTGAAAAGAATACTTGTTCAAATTCTAGGGTGCTTCTATGGACTCAGAAGAAGGAATATGCTATTGGGGCAGAGAATAAAGCCCTTTTCTGAGCAAGGAGTATAATACATGATAGATATATTTAAATAGTATATAACCTTCCCATTAATGTGATTTTGTGCAAATGGTACTCAAGAGTGCAGATCTGAAACAAGAGCTATCCCACAGATATTATAATTATTAGCATTCTCAACACTGAGACTTTCAAATGGACACAGGAGGAAAACATTTCTTGGTTTAGAAGGTTTCATTTAAAAACAAATAACTTATATGAAACCAGAGGCAATTAATTTCAAAATTACCAAAACACAGTAATAATTTACTCCTTATTTCAATTAACAAATGGGAACGTAGATATGGCCTGTTCTCAGAGTACTCCTCAAAAAGTTGTAATTAAAATTAATTAAATGTCAAATGCCTTAGGAGACCTCATTAATTAGCGGAATCCTGAGTGAATCTTTTTGTAGAGCAATTACTTTGAAAAATAAATAGTCACTTCCAGATTAATCTTTTTAGTACCTAAACCTGAATATTAATATGTCTGATTTATTTAAGAAAATCTGCCTTTTAATGCCTTTTCTAATGTTAACATTGGATACACGGCAAAAGCCCAAAGACAAAATAAAATAAAAACTCAGTCAAATCAGTTCTCATAGTCACTTCCCTTAGTTTATAAACAAACATCCTTTTATAGCTTTTTCCTAACTCTGGTAGTCATGTAAGGTCCCTAATTCTGTTGGGTGGATACCTCCAGGTGTGAGTGATGCCTGGTCACACCAGGACCTAGCCTAGCCACACTGAGGAACCGAATTTGCCAAGGCAACTCGTCAGTCTTTTTTTTAGATTTATTTATTTATTATTTATTTGTCAGAGAGAGAAACTGCTGAGCAGGGAGCCCAATGTGGGACTCAATCCCAGGACCCTGGGATCACGACCCGAGCCAAAGGCAGATGCTTAACCGACTGAGCTACCCAGGCGTCCCAGCAACTTGTTAGTCTTAATATTTCTATACTGGTTTGTCTGGGAATTCCAGTTTCTTGACATGTGTCTGCCGCCTTAGAGCCACATGTGGCTTTTTCACAGGTATTCTATAGCTCTTCAAAACCCCCAACTGCCCCCGGGAAGGGAGTACACGTCACTGGGGCCCAGGATGCTGAGCATTTCTGTAGTTCTTTGATGAAATCTGGCTCCACAGGGGCGCCTGGGTGGCTCAGTCATCAGGCGTCTGCCTTCGGCTCAGGTCATGATCCCAGAGTCCAGGGATTAAGCCCCGCATCGGGCTCCCTGCTTGGTGGAAGCCTGCTTCTCTCTCTCTCACTCCCCCTGCTTGTGTTTCTCTAGCTGTGTTTCTGTCAAATAAATAAATAAAATCTTTAAAAAAACAAAACAAAATATAAATCTGGCTCCACAGCTGGGTAACTGTAACATTAATACCTAGCTTATCAAATAGATAAAAGTCAGATGAAAAGAATGTTTTGTTATTTTTAAACCCAATTAGGTTTTTGTAATATCTCAGAGACCAGGAAAACAAAACTATCACACGTGCTGTTGGAATGTGGGGACCAAGGACCCCTGCCGGGGTGCTTGGGCTGACTGTGGAGTGAGCGGGACCTGTTCCCATCAGCCTCCCTGACTCTCTGAAGGGGACTTCTACTCTCATTAAGAAAAGACCGAGGGAAAAAACCTCCCCCAAATCATTTTCCACCTGACCCTGAATTGGAATCTGTCCCATCTGAAGTTACGGCTACTACTTACTGCACGCTTAAGGTGCCAGGAACAGTGCCAAGCCCTTTGTACAATACAACAATGCAATGAAGAAGCTGTTATTCTGCCCACAGGAACTCACTCAGGGAGGTTAAGCATTTTGCCAGAGGTACGAAGCTACTATGTGCTAGGGTGAGGAAGATTCAAATCTGTGGCTTTTTTTTTTTTTTAAAGTAAGCTTCGCGCCCAGCATGGCACCCAACACGGGGCTTGAACTCATGTCCTTGAGATCGAGACGTGAGCGGAGATCAAGAGTTGGATACGTAACCAACTGAGCCACCCAGGCGTCCCTCAAATCCATGGCTCTTAACATGATGTTACATGCCTCTAATTATCTACCACATAGTGTGGCCGATCATGTCTCTCCCTGCTTCTAGTTATATTCCACTGAGAAAGGGAAATGAAAACTCGTGGGATGCTTGGCATTTCTTCACATTTTCTCATCAGTTGCTCGACCTGAGGCAGATCAGATAATCCGACTCACTTCTGTGTAGCTCAGTCCATTTTTCCAAGCACCTATTGGACTAGGTCCAATCAAATGTGGCATTAAATTCACCCTGTAAGTCTTATTTTTCCCAAACACCGGTAACACAGGTGCTCCTCCCCAGGGGTTTTATTTATGATGGACTTTCAGCGGTATACAGTGAGCATGCCTCCAATCCATCTGACGACAAATCCCGGCACCTAGTTCCTCAGGGGTTACGGGGCAGCCCCGTCTGGCATGGTTAACTAACTCTTCATCAATCTGGCAGTAATAGTTGGGTTGGCTCACAACTTAGTTCCTTTTATGATTTTCTCTTTATGAACCTCAGGAATTGCTATAATGCCAACAACCAAGCAAGACTGAATAAACTTTTTTTCTGTTACTGAAGATGAGGGAGGATACTAATCCCTGGGTTCTGGCGTCCCCACATTGGATTATATTCCACTGAGTGCTGCACAAAAGGTTTCAGAAGAATCGTGATCCTGCAGTTTTGGTAACGACTTACAATTCAGTGTGTAGCCCAGGGCAGTCTGGGACGCAAACCTTCTACATATAGAATTTTATGCAATATGAAGTCTTTCTATTCCTACTCTCCAAAATGGCATTTTCTAAAGGGCGGGGAAGGGGGGGGACCCAGCTCTTTAAGACTGTGACTTGTTGAGTGTATCTGGGTAAATATTTTAGACCAATCAGCCAGTACCCAGAAAATTAAGATTATGGATAGAGGCCTGTGATGTTACGAAGTAGAGGATGTGTTTCGAATAAACACGTGAACCAAAAGGATAATCCACTTAAGGAGGACTGTCAGGGCATTCTGATTTGAGGGCACTCTGTATAATTTAAAAAAGTGAAAATGTCACCATTCAGCAAGCTGGCTTGTGCCCTCGGACTGGGCTTCCCTTCAACAATTCTGAGGGATACGAGTGGCATCCCTCTTAAACTTGGAACTAGGCTTACCTTTTCCTAGGTTATTCCTACTGGGAAGGGAAGCCTCTCATATTCTAGAGAAATTACGTGGCAGAGCTTTGCTTTAAAAAAATTTATATTCAACAATCTTTACAAAGATACATGAAGACCAGAGCATAGTCTAAATAGCCACATCAAATATAAGTTTAAGAGGGCTACACCAATTCCTCCTCCACTAAGGATTTCCTATTGGGCCCACCACCCAGCTTTCCACTTAAGATATGGGGAGGAGAAGTGCTGAACAGCACAACCCAGATGGGGCCAGAACTCCAGCATGAGGGAGACACGGTAAGCGTTACTGCTGAAGGGGAACGATTTACTCTCATGGTTACAGAAAGAAACAAAGACCACCAAAACGTGCTGGAGACACAGCACCAGCATGGCTTACAACTTGGGACACTGAAGTAGGAAGTGAAGGAGGAGGAGAAGAATCAGGAGAAAAGGAACCGGCGGGCGTGCAGGGGAGCCACTGTACTCCTGGATGTGGACATGACCGGGTCGCGCACTGCGGCGAAGACAGCACACCTGCCGATTACAAGCTTCGCTTCCCTTTCTGCGAAAGACATGCATTCTTTGACTCTGTGCCACCGCTCCAGCATCTTCTATCCCTAAAGATCTGGTGGGAGCTGTTGCCTTCCCAGATGACGTCTCACTTGAAAGCTTATGATCATCTTTAATTATCAGGCAGGACAGCTATTCAGGGACATGGCCTGTCTTTCTCCCAGGACTTACTCCAGGATAACTTTCCAAAGAAGTTTTATTTCATTCTGAGGGAATGCTTGAATTTATGCCCCATTAAAGTTCCCTTCTAAAAATTACAAGCTGAAGCCACATCTAACAATTATGACGTTTCTTTGGATCCCACACAGTTTCTAAAAATGGAGAATTCATGTCATGGTCACAGAGTCAATAAAAAATATGACTTCATTTGAAATGCCTAATTTTTTAAAGTAAATTAAGTGATTTCAGGTGTTTTAAAAATGTTAAAAAAGATTATCGCATTCTACAAACACCGGACACACTCTGAAAAGACTCTCTTGGAAGACATTATTTCTGAGACTGGAGACCAAAATCTTTTCTCCTCCTCTGAGGTTTGCTTTTGCTTTCAAATTTAACTCTCACATTTTTTGGTACCAAGGTCAAGAATAGAGCCTCTTAATATTTATGTTCTTACTCATCTTTTATTACGCCACAGAGAAAACAAGTGGCCCTAGCTTCCTATTTCTAGACTTCATTACATAATGACTTTGGGTATGACCATCATGGATGAGTCAGTTAATCATTTAATAAACATGAGGCCCCACTATGTGCCAAATAGGACCAAAGTTCTATAGGAACAGTTCATGTGGTCGCACTCCCACTGAAGATCAGGTTTCTAAGATTCCAGGAACATCAAGTATATAGTTGAGCCGAGACATGCTGAACACTGCTTACTTCCCAGGAGGACTGTCCCCTTACTTTTTACCTGCTTTTTGGGGGGCGACATGGGGTGGGGGAATATCCTCTGACATGAATAAAAATACCGAGGGCTCTAATGTCACCAAATCTTCCTCCAAATTTTCCACGGCCCCTACTAGGTACTGCAATCTCTAGGGTTGTGTCTTTAGGTCTGTGGAAGATCCTCCAAGGAACAAGGAAAAATCCAGGTCTGCAATCTCTGGGGCAAACAGCCAGGGGGTGGTCCCCCCCTCCCCCCCAGTAAACTCTGCAGCAATGAGGGCCCTGCACGGACAGGGAAGCAGGAGGCCTGCCTGATGTTCAGGGCTTTCCATGACCTGGCTCCAGCGTTTTCAGCCATCCCTGCCCTTCATACATTCTAGTCACCTTATTCTACTGACTCAACAGCACTTCCTCTTTTCCCTCACCTGTCCCAGCTTCCTTCACACCTACGCCATGCTATTCTGTCCGGAATGCCCTTCTTTCTCACCTCTCTGCTCTCTGAACTCAGGCATGTTCTCTCTGCTCATTTAAAATGCCATCATCTCCATGAAGACTTCTCTTATGCATCACCCAACTAGAAGTTTCTTTCTCCTCTGAATTCATTTTCCTCTGAATGAAGTCCACCTCTCCTGTATTGTCTATCACATTTTAACTTATATGGCAGTCATCGCATTTCACCTGTTAACTTCCCTATAAAACCAAAAGATGCCAGAGTCCAGAGTGCACATCCTATTTCTTGCATCTCACCCAGTATTTCCATGGTGTTGAAATTGGGTTCTGCACAGATGTAGGGTTCCACACAGGTGTCCTCAGACCACCATGGACAACAGAGAGAATAGATGCATCTGGAGACATCCTCCTGCTAAATGTGCTTCAGTCAGATGGGTTCTGAATTCTTCTATTTATCGTGATTTGTATGAGTTTTTTTTTTTTTTAAAGGATTCTGCTAGAGATAGGGGGAAAAAAAACCCCAGTGCAGTAGCCACTGTCAAATAAACAAACAGAACTATACCCAAGGTCTCTAACGTTTTCTCAGTTCAGGTATAATGAAATCCAATGATTAAAAACACGGAGCAAAGGCTCAGAGTGCCTGTCAATCAAAGAACACAGTCAAAGAGGGCTGGTTCTGCTGTCCTGTACTGACCTTTTTACAGTAAGAGTTGGAGCCTGGAATGAGTTATGTTTAAGGTGTTAAACAGAACCACTCCGGCTCCTGCTCTGGTGTGTGCCCATGGACACAGGCACACCTACCGTGCTTTGATCTCAACGTAACTTCAGGGAAATAGGAAGAGTTACAAACGATGCTGATGTCTCTTGATTCCTGCACCCCCCCAAATAAAATTACTCTTCCTTCAGTCTGCCCACCACTGTAACTGGCACTAATATCCACCCTGTTGTCAGGCTAAAATTCTAGGAGCTTTCCTTGATTTCCTGCTTTCCTTCACCACACACACCCAATTTATAAGTAAGTAGCATCGGGTCGTTCTGAAGCAGCTCATTTCTCCCTGCCACCCACGGGCTACCAACCGCTGCTGCTCAGGGTACTGCCATTTCGTACCTCCCTTAACCATAATGCCTCTTCTCCGGTCTCCCACTGTCCTCCCCCTCCTCCCTATTATCCATGCTCCAGGCGGCAGTGAAAGGCGTATTTAAACCTTTTCTTCTTCAAAACTCTCAGGGTTTAAAAACTTGAACTCCTAACTTGTAAAACTAACCTAGCCAGCACTTACAATCTCACTCCAAATGAAGCAAATTTGCTCTTCCCAATCATTTCCAACTAGGAGGTCTTCCTTTCATTAGGAAAGAAGATTAATTAGTAGGTGACCAGGCAGAGAGATGGAAGGACTGACACATTACAGGAGAACAGAAACCACTTACGGCTTCAGATTTGGGAGGCACTGGAGGTGGAGGTAGGGGAATCTCTGAAGACTTCATGGCTGCTCCCAGAGTTCCGGGCACAGGAAGAGGAGATGTTGCACATTTGGACCGGACGGAACCTCTGGACTGATCGCATCTGCTCTTCTCGCTCAGGGAACGCGTGAGAGGCTGATGGTTGGGCCTGCCATCCTCCAGCCAGAGCTCTTCATAAGGAAGCTCCGACTTCCCCGGGATGCCTGCCGATTCTTCAATGGCTTCTGGGAAAAGGTAGTCGCTCCCACTGTCACCCAGGTCCTGATAGGGCAGGATATCATGAGGGAAGGGGGCCCACTCTCCCCCCAGGTCCCTGCAGCCATGGAGGTTCACCTCACTGTTGCCATGGAGATTGTTGCCATACACACAGACGGAGAGCCGGTGGAAGGACTGGGTGAGCTCATCGCGGGCATAGCTGAGAGAATTGGGCACGTGGTTGTGGCCAGAGCACCGGCCCTTCTTGGGGCTCTTGCAGTCCTCATTCCAGTCAGTTTTCACGTCTCGGACAGCCCGGGAATACTCGTCGATGTCAAACTGCTCCTGGCAGATACCCAGCCAGTGATGGACCAGGGTCTCGGGCCAAACGTCTCCCTTTACCAAGTGTTCTGGGAGGCTGAATTTGGGGACCGTCAAGTGCAACGGGAAGTGCATGGGGAGGATCTTGTTGTTCCGCAGCACACAGCAAACCACCACGGTCTTGGTCTGGATGTTCACGAATTTATAGCGATGCCCCTCGCGGATGAAGTGGAGGTCGTAGGGGTTCCTGGGTGGAGGGCTGGGCACAGTCACATTTACAGGGAGCCTGGTTTTCTCCACAATGTTGCGGATGGTGTGTTCGCCCTCCTGCATCTGAAGTTCCAGGGGACTCCGGGTGCTAAATCTGCCCTTGCACTGGAATGGCAGGCTAATGCTTTCATTGGTCCGGTGATTCATGCAGATCAGGCAAGGCATTTTGCCTTTTCCCAGCTTGCTGATGGAATTGAGCTTCCCGATCTTTTTGAAGATTGTGTTGAGTCGTGACTTTTCCTTGAAAGTCTTTGCATACAGGATTTCTGCCTGCCCCATGAGAGTGAGTTCATCACCAGTACAGAGGGTAATGTTATAAACTTCGGTGTCCTCATTGCACTCACCTGAAGCAACCTGCAACAGGATAAAGTTTTCGGTTAGCTGTCTTTAGTCCACTCTCACAGAAAAGCAGAGAACTTGCCGTTAAGACACATAAGCACACGTACAAAGGAAAATGCTGCTCCCATACTAAATTTAGCCACTCCATTTCTTTTATAGTATTTATATGGCTAACAGTAACAAGAAGATATTCCTTTAGACTTGTAAAAACACTCTTTGTTCTAAAGAAATAAGCAATCTGTTCATTAGTAAAAATTTGGGAAATTCAGAGAAAAGACACAAGAAGAAAGTGACAACCACGGGCCTGATTCAGAAATAGCCACAGTTACAATGGTTTGATAAACATTCTTCCAGTTTCTTTGTCCATGTAGAGTAGGCTATCACGTGGTAAAGTATTTTGGGATAGTAATATCATTCTATCTCTTCCAGTTATAAAAAAAATGCTTTCATGAACACCACTGTAGAAAATTCCTTATTTTATTTTTACTATTAAAATTTTATGAAATATTCTAAAATTGGAATTGCGACAGAGGATGTAAAAATGTTTTATTTCTCCCTGTTCTTTAATTTTATTATACAAACTATTCATGTTCGTTGGCAGAAATATTAGAAAACACAGATGTAAAGATGAACAAATTCTATAGTCTTACCACTAAAGGTAATCTATGTTAACAATTTTATGTAAATAGAGAAAAAGAGAAATGAGATGTGTCATCTAGCTTGGAGATATACAAATACACATGCACAATTTTGTTGCTTTCTCACTATATTCATTTTCTCCTGTTTAGGTATACATAGTCAGTTACAATACTGATCTTATGTATTTGATTATCTGCGCATATGCCTTAATTTATCTGACTAGTTCCTTATTGTTAGACAGATGAGTTTTCCCAATGTTTAGCAATTACAAATAGTATTGCAATTAATTTTTTTAAAAGATTTTATTTATTTATTTGACATGGAGAGAGAGATCACAGGTAGGCAGAGAAAGAGGGGGAAGCAGGCTCCCCGCTAAACAGAGAGCCTGATGCGGGCCTCGATCCCAGGACCCTGAGATCATGACCTGAGCTGGAGGCAGAGGCTTAACCCACTGAGCCACCCAGGCACCCTGCAATGAATTTTTTTTACAGTCCAACTATTTCCTTAGGATAAAGGCCCAGAAATAGAACTGCATGGACAAAGCTATAGATATATATTTGAAAGGTCTAATATGTATTTCCTATTGTGCTTCATCAGTGTTACACTTTTTCATACTTCTTCCACTTTATGAAATTTTCTCTCTCCATACCCATGCTAAAGAAGTTTAATGTTCACCAATATTAAAGGTAAAACATACATCCTGTGTTTATTTATTTACATTTTATTTTGATTTATTTGATTACTAGGATAGTGAATATATTTTGGTATTCATTTATCTGGCCATTTAGAGTTCTTCCTTTATGAATGTCTGTTTGTGCCCTTTGCCCATTTTTCTATTGGGTTGGTCATCTTCTTGATTACTTACCACTTAAGTGGTAATTTATGCCATGTGAATGTCATTTATGCTATTTATTTTCCAATTTGTTTCAACTTTATAACTTCTTTAAGTGTTGAAGTTTTTTCTTCCTTTGTAGCAAACATTTTCACAATTTTCCTTTGTAATTTCATCCTTGGGCAGTATGCTTCTACTAGTGAGATGATATAAATCAGTGGTTCTGAGTTAGGGGGGATTTTGCCCCCACGTCCCCAGCCCCTGGGGACATCTGACCATGGCTGGGAAGGTGCTATTTACATCTAGCAGGTAGAGGCCAGGTATGCTGCTAAACAGGGAACAAAGAACACAACAGCCCCTCACAGAGCCCCGCACTGGGCTCCCTGCTCAGGAGGAAGCCTGCTTCTCCCTCTCTCACTCCCCCTGCTTGTATTCCCTTCCTCACTGTCTCTTTCTCTCTGTGTCAAATAAATAAACAAATAAACAAATAAATAAATAGAGAAAAGAAGACAATGAAATTGGCACTTAAAGGAGGAAACTAGTGGAAGCGAAGGAGTGATATACCTCTGTGAATATACCTAGCTGTAGAGTTTTGGTGTTTAGGAGGTAAGCCAATGTTCTCACACATTCAAAAAATAAAGTCAACAAAAAGTTAAAAGAAACTGAACGCGAAATGCAAATAGAAACAGATGAATACAGTCTTACTGCTAATGAATAAACTAACCACAGAGAGGACAGAGAGAAATCAAATTATCTGTCAAAGCCTTTAAAAGGCTTTGACTAAAAATTACCAGTAGGGGAAAAAAGACCAACAAACATTGTGCTCTTTATGGTAGATTCGTTTTGCATACTGAGAATAGATACGGTGATTCTGAAACAACCTTTATGCGTATTGTAGAAATAAACAAATGAGTAAATGTGTCCTTTTGAGAATCAGAGTTTTCACTGTGGAGGGGAGAGAGAAACACGGCTTTAAGAAAGGTAAGAACTCCACTGGGTTGGCTGAAACTGGAGGTATTGTGTTACAACTTTAGGAAATTTTACATGCACACACACATCTTTGCTTCGTTCTTTCTGAGGGACTAGAAGCAAAGACTCCCGCTATCATTGACTATACCTAGCGCCCCAAACCATTCTCCACTAAAAGGAATCATGGCTTGTTGGAGAAATGCCTTACTCCAGGGCTAGGGCAGGAAAGGTACAAGATGAGCTTGGAACACAGTATTGCACCAAAAAGTAAAGAAATGCTCTTAAGACAACAGCAGTATGTCAAAAGGACATGGGAGCCAGCCTGAACTGGTCAAATCCGGGACGATTTGAGCATCACAATACACAAAGACTGCAATGAATGATAATGTACTGAACAAAGTAGGAATGTCAAAGTCCATACTGTTAACAAAAACATGAATAAGTGGAAAAAATGAATGGGACAAAAGCTGACAAATGTGGAGGAGTGGTGGGATCCAAGATTGGTACATAAAAGAAACATAAATGGATGCTCATCTATAGAATAAGTTTTTGACTGAGGAATAGGTTATATGCACGGTCTTAGTCTTAAAGTGTCTTCTCTCAAAATGCTTACTGATTGTGAAGGGAGGAAAAAAAGTAACTACAGAGTGGAGAAACTAGACAACACCTTACTAGGTGATCAAATGTAATGTAACCATCCCCGTGTGTGGGTCTCTGGATGTGATTCCCTGAGAAGGTCAGGACCTTAGTTACAGAACATTCCACCTAAAAATGTATTACTGAGAACCTCATCATGCAAAAATACCAGACAAACTCAAATTGAGAAATCCTGCAGAAAATACCTGGTATATATTCATGAAGAACATCCATGCGATGAAAGACAAAAAACATTGAAGAACTACTGCAGATTAAAGTGAATGAGAGACAAAATGCAACAGCAATGCAATACACACTCCTGAGATGGATTCTGAACCAAAGGGAAGATGCCATCAGGTGCTTTGATGGGTCGTAAAGAACAGTTATCACATCACTGCCGACTCTCCTGAATGGACTGTTTATACAAAAAAAAAAATCCTTATTCGTAGGAAATATACACTGAGGTATTAAGATGTAAAGCGCAGAATGCATGTAATTCACTCTGAAATAATTCAGAAAATATAAGTTGTGTGTCTGCATATGTATGCGCATGTGGGGGGTGGAGGATGAGAAAACAAATGTGGCGAAATGCTAAATGGTGGTGGATCTGGTATAGTGTCGAGGGAGACCTATTGTTCTTGCATCAATTTTTTAGGACTGCAAGTATTTCAAAATAAATTAAGGGGCGCCTGGGGGTTCAGTCATTAAGCGTCTGCCTTTAACTCAGGTCATGATCCTGGGGTCTTGGGATTGAGCCCTGCATTGAGTTCCCTGCTCGGCGGGAAGCCTGCTTCTCCCTCTCTCACTCCCCCTGCTTGTGGTCCCTCTCTGGCTGTGTTTCTCTCTGTCAAATAAATAAATAAAATCTTTTAAAAAATTAATTAATCAATTAAAATATGACAACAGGAAAATATTAGATATTTTTGCCTATTTTTCCAGATGAACTTCACAATCATTCTGTCTATGGTTTCCATTGATAATTTTATTGAAAGTGCTCTTACCTGCTGTTTTGGCAAGGAGTGACATCATCAAAATATTTCTAAATAGGCACATGGTAATTCTCATCATTTATTGAGATCTTTTACTTCCCTTATTAGTAATTAAGTTTGCCTTCGTTATCAATCAATCCCTGAATATTGCTGTTCATTCACACATAGAGTTTGTTGCTATTCTATATGACCAGTACCTCACTGTAAGAATTTTTTCCAGTTGATAATCTTGGGCTTCTTAAGTGATTAAATCCTACGTAACCAATGCAAAATTCATCTTCATCTTTTTAGTCTTCATCCCTTCTCCCTGAAAACAGTGTGGTGGTGAGAATGTTGTTCCATATTTGAATGTGAAATATTTTATATTAAAACTGATCATATGAGAAATTCATTGGTTTGAGATGGATTTTTTTTTATCCTATTAATAATGTGTCTTTCCAATTCTAGTTTTCTAAAAGTTTCTATGAAGGAATTTTTTAAATGTTTTTATTTTTTAAAGATTTTATTTATTTATTTTAGAGAGAAAGCACACATGTGTGAGGGGGGAGAAGCACAGGGAGAGGAAGAAAGAGGGGGAGATAATCTCAAGCAGATTCTATGACTGAGCAAAGAGCTCAAGAACATGGGGCTTGATCCCATGACCCTGAGATCAGGACCTGAGCTGAAACCAAGAGTCAGACACTCAATAATATGAGCCACCCGGATGCCCTAAAGAAATGTTTTTAACCAAATACCATTTCTGCATCCAATAAGATAGTCATATGTTTATTTTTGAATTTGCTGTCCTGGTTTTATATTGTAATAGTAGATTCCCAAATAGTAAAAACCCCTACATGCCTGAAAAAATCTGTATATGATCATGGTGCACTTAAAAGTGTATTGCATGATTCTCTTTGATACTGTTTGATCTATGACCTATGTATCTTAGTCACAGGTGAAATTAGTCTATAGTTCTATTATGTTATCTTTGCCAGGTTTTAGTACCAGGCTTATATTAAGGCTGAGATTGATTTTTTCTTTATGTTAATGAAAAAGCATCTGGGTAAAGTGACAGTATGTATTTACAAGACCTGGAGGTGGCAGTCTTTGTAAATAATTTCTCACACACTATTCCAGGTCATTTCTATATAATTTTAAACTTTGGAACAAGCAATTTGTCAATCCATATTAGTGCTATAAAATACAAACAGCTCTGCTGTCGCTACAGTGAAGTGCATTTCTCTGCAGCAGGCATTATCAGCACCTAAATGGCAGCACCATATTATTTTAATG
This sequence comes from Spilogale gracilis, assembly GCA_004023965.1. Classification (NCBI taxonomy): domain Eukaryota; kingdom Metazoa; phylum Chordata; class Mammalia; order Carnivora; family Mephitidae; genus Spilogale; species Spilogale gracilis. The sequence goes on from PITA01009423.1 coordinate 15,107, forward strand.
GCAGTTCAGGACCCTAAGGGTTAATGTCCGTTTTAGGTGATTCAGATTAAGTATTATGAATATTATTTTTAACAACTTAATTGTGTTTACTTTCAGACTCAGTATGCACTTGGGCTCCTATACTGGAGTTAAGTTTAGGAATCTAAATAAATAAATTGATAATAAACGAACAGAACTTAACTTTTTATTTGCAACAGTTCCAGATGTACAGAAAAAGTCGCAGAGCTGTATACCTTTGTCTATCTTCTTTTGTTAACATTCTACACAACCATGACACATTATCAAAACTAGTAAGAAATTAACACTAATACAAGATGACTAACTTAACCACAAAGATTTGGATTTCATTATTTTTTTCCACTAATGTCCTTTTTCTCTTCCAGAATCACACCAGGATACCATACCACATCCAGTCCTTGATTCTGTGAGTTCCTTGGTCTTTCCTTGTTGTTTATGACCATAACAGTTTTAAAGAATATAGATTAGGGCTTTTTAAGCTAACAAATCATTTATAAATTACAGGACTTGGCCCATTTTGAGAGCTGACTTTCTTTTCCTACAGGATCTGTAACTTCGAGGTTTCAGTTACTTTATTTTGCTGACTTTGGTTACCAAGAGTCCTAAAAAGACTCATTTGCAGGGCACCTGGGTGGCTCAGTCATTAAGCGTCTGCCTTGGGCTCAGGTCATGATCCTGGAGTCCCGGGATCAAGCCCCACATCTGGCTCCCTGCTCCACGGGAAGCCTGCTTCTCCCTCTCTCACCCCCCCCCCCACTTGTGACCCCTCTCTAGCTGTATTTCTGTCAAATACATAAAAATCTTAAGAAAAAAAAAAGACTCAACTTTTATTAATCCTAATTTTAGTTTATCCCTAAGGCTTTTATTTTCAGCTAGCATCTAACTATGCTTATAATACAGATCAGAGAACTACTAAGCACAGTCCAAATCTGATCCAACGTCTGCCTTTGTAAATGAAGTTTTATTAGGACACTGCTCTGTCCATTCATTTATGCATAATTTATGATACTTTCACTCTACAGTGGAAGTGTTGAATAGGTGTGATAGCAACTATATGGCCCACAAACTAACATATTTAGTCTTTGTCCCTTTAGAGAAAGTTTGCTCACCCCACGTATAGACGAATGAAAAGAACTATGGCCTTTAGAAATTAATTGCGCCAATACTATTAACTAAATTACCAGCTAAGTTTGAATACGCCTTCACTATTAGTGACCTCAGAAAAAGTGTTTTACTTTTATTTCAATGTCCTCATCTATAAAATGAGAACACCACTATGTTCTTCACAAGCTTAATCAATGTATGTAAACAACTTCCCTCAGTGGTATGCTCTCAATAAATGGAGGCCATTACTTGCTATTACTTTAGTGAATAAAAACATTTAAAATATTTAAAATATTTAAGTTCTCTCCCCGCCCCCCACCAAGTAAGCTCTATGCTCACCATGGGGATTGAACTCATGACCCTGAGATCAAGAGTCGCATGCTATACCAACTGAGCCAGCCTGGTGCCCTAAAAACATTAGAAAAAAAAAAATTTTTTTTAAAGGGGGTTCCACGCTGGGCTTGAATTCACAACCCTGAAATCAAGACCTAAGCTGAGATCAAGAGTTGGATACTTAACTAAGGCACCCAGGGACCCCAACATTTAAATTCTTAATAATTCTGTTTCTCATGCCTTCTACATCTCTGTATTTTCATTCTGATTTCTATGTCTACCCACTACTGTTTTCAAGCTGAAACCACTACTTTAAGCATTATCCTTTCTTTTATACTAAAGAACTGCTCAAATTTTTATTCAATGTGTTATCTCAGAATAAAACTCAATCTCAGAAGAGGGCTTGAAATATCCTTGCAGTTATATCCCAAAGGAAGTGAACATATTGAAATGATTCAAAAAAATATATACACCCTTTTAAGATAGACCAGCCTCCAAAACACTCAGATGCACTGCTGTACTTCCTTTCTGGTGAAACTTGGTAGAAAACTTGGCAGTTCATTCATTTGGATCGGGATGGAGACAGAGATGTTGAGAGAAAGGGTTCTCAGGAGACTTGAGAAACACACACACACACACACACACACACACACTCATACAACAAGCTATTTCCAGTTAACATACAAGGAGCCAACAGTGCTTCTCAAATGTGAAGCAATAACAATGTCTACGTTTCTTTCTAGCTTTTTAAATCAATCCTTAATATATTTTTCCTAATTTACCTTTATAAACATACACCTTATATAAAGAAGAAATCATGTGGTCTAGTGAGTACCATACCCCAGACGAGTTGAAAGAGAATGTCTAGGCTGTTCCGGAGATACCCATCAGCCACTACATGCACAGATTAAACAGATCAAAATTATCCTTACTAAATGTCACTCTCTGGGCACATTCAACAGTTTTGTCTACGTTGTTGTGTATGTATATACTTCTAACGGAAGTTACTCCTACTCCCATACATAAAAATGCATAACATATGTGAGGACAATCTGTAATTCCATGCTCCCAAACCTGATGTCATCATTAATGCTAGCAATTAGCTCTGCATAAATTATGAGACTAACGTCCCGACCGATCTTGTGGTCACTGTCAGTGACAGATGAAGAATCTCATAAATAAATGTTCTTTCTTTGGCAGTTGAGCCAGTCTCCTCTGGTTTCCACAGATGTGATTTATTTGCATAATTTCTTTCCTTTTCTATTTTTTTTTAATAGCAAAAGAAACAATGCGTTCTAAGTGCTTCGGTATGCGTGCCTGGTTAACATTTCCAGTTTCAATGTTTCCTGAGAGGAAGTCATTTGAAGTGTGTTATCTAAACAACTCTAATAGGTCTAATCCAGGAAACTATCAGGGTTTTACTGTTCATAATACCATTCAGAATTAATACCTCATAGTCAAGCAACATTTTAGAACACGGCTAGAAAATTTTACACACACCCCCACCCACAGATGGTTCTGGTAACAGATAATTTATTTTCTAAGAACACTTGTTCTAAAGATCAAACACGGAACAGAGATTAAAACTGCAACACTTGGGAACAAAATCAGGATTGATCTGATGGTCAGATTAAATAGCTAATATTTGATTAATATTAGATCATTTCCCCTCAAACTTCAATTTTTGTAATTCTTTCCTTTGGGAAAATGGCAGAAAATGAGACACAAAGGGGCATGAAGAGTTACTTGTCAATCCTGAATACCTCTCTTTTTCCAACAGGAAGTAGGGTGAAGATGACAAGTGCTGTGGCAGTGATTTAATTTGTGATGGAACAGCAGAGGGCTTGCCAACTGGTAGTTTTCAGACAAGGTCTCAAAACATCAGATGACAAAAAACCACAACACAACAAAACAAAAAACCCACCACCAAAAGCAAGACCCACTGGCCTGTGGGACTATCTTCAAAACGCTGAAATAATCAACCTCACAATTGTATCCAACTTATCATTCTGAACAAATCCTGAAAATAAATGACATCTGACTCATAGTAAAGAAAACATGCAATTTTAAACAACTGGAAAGTAAAAATAAAAATTGGCTACCTCCAAAGCCATTCAATCTTCATTTAAGAAATTTGTTCTTATGTCTGACAAAATTCAGGTTACACAGTAATCAATAATTTCTGATCTCTCTGGAATACAGCCAAGAACAAGGCGGTGAGCTAAAGGCCTCTGAGCAGGCAAAAAGATGTGATGATGTGAGGGCTTATAGGAAAGCCCTTAAGGGCCGTAACTCAGCAGACTTACTCCCCTACAATCAAAATTCCATCCCACCTGCTTACCAGCCTACAGCATAACAGAAGTGGAAATTAAAACTGGAAACAGGATGGTTCATTGAGGCAGGTATTCTACTAATATAAGAGGTAACAAGTAATTTGAATGAGACCATAAAATACCCAATACTCAGGGTGTAAGTTCTCTCCATATAAAGACAAAAGTCATACCCATCTCAGAAGATGAAGAGAAATTTAACTTTTGTTCAAGTTCTTCTCATTGCGATGGAAGGAAAATATACATTTCAGGAAACAAATGAAATTATAGTTCTTTGGACAGAACTTTTGATAAAATTTATAGATCCCCAAAAAGCTGGCTAACTAAAATTACTCGTACTCTAAAGGTGCCAGAGAGGAGGGAGAAAATGCCAGAGCAAATGATCCCTATTCATTTTGAAATCTCATAAGAAAAACCCACCTCTCTGACTATTATAATCTTAAAACATGTGGAGGAGATGCTTTTTCTGAACTGTCGTGACAGATGCTAGGAATGGTATTTTAAACTAGGAATGGTTATGCCTGAACCACACTCTTAAAACACACACACACACACACACACACACACACACACCACTAATGTTTCAGTCCCACTGTTTGTATTACTTTACAGAACGACCATAGGATGGCCAATGGACACAGAACAAAGTCTACATAGCAAATTGTTTTTGCCTAAAAGACAAAATGATTAGAAAGATGTTAAGAGAATAAAATAATTACGACAAGAGTAGAATCACAAGCAGCCCCAAACCTCTCCATTAATGTATTCTCAAGGCCTTGTGTGTAGCTGTTCTGTTAAAAGGAGTAAAGAAAGTAACAGGCCACATGTTTAACTTGTTAACTACTTTATACATGGAAAGAAGGTATAGTCTAACGAGTTGGCAGAAGATGAAGAGCTTTATTTCTTCATCTTTTTCAGATGGCAACTTTAAAAAGGGTAACTAATATATTAAGATAAAAGGCACATGGGGTGCCTGGGTGGCTCAGTTGGTTAAGCAACTACCTTTGGCTCAGGTCACAATCCCGGAGACAGGGATCAAGCCCCACATCGGGCTCCCTGCTTGGCGGGAAGCCTGCTTCTCTCACTCCCTCTGCTGTGTTCCCTCTATGGCTGTGTTTCTCTTTGTAAAATAAATAAATAAAAATTAAAAAAAAAAAGATAAAAGGCACATGAATTGCCTCAGATCTGTGACTTCGGTGAAAAAACAACTGATTCTCAGCAACTTGGAAGCTTTGGAAAAAATCCAAAGTTCAGCATCAAGTTGCATGAACCACTTACCTTAAAACTTAGAACTCTTGCTTATTTATTCCGTGCTGCTGTGTGCCACCTTGAACATGGCTTTAAGCAACCATGCAAGAGCCCAACTGTCTGCAGCCTGATTTCTATGCTAATACTGGTTACTACTTAAAAAAAAAAATTCTGGGTTAATACTTTACAGAGGTATTTTTGTTGTTTTAAAGGGTTCTTTTTGACATATGCTGCACTAGGGCTGATAGTAAGTTAACTTGTAGAATTTTCTTTCTTAAATAGTGGCATCAGGAAAAATCTAAAAATCTACACACAGAAGATTCATCAAAGATGCCAAGTCCTGTCTGTGAGACCATAGCTGTTTCCAAAGTACAAATACAGAAGAATTTGGCTGGGTAATAGTTATGGGACACATTTATTTATTTATTTAGATTTTTAGATAAGAAAATGAATTAACTGTAATTACAAGTCACAGTGTCACTGTGAAAGGACACTCCAACCACAGTCGTGAGCCTTAGCTCAATCCACAAACAGCATCCAAGGGAGCACAGAGACGGCCGACTGAATCAGGAGAGCTGGCGTTGCTGCTAAGGGGTCCGGTGGCTTCGTGCGAATCAGTGAAGTCAGCTAACATCTGTTTCCTCATTTTCCCATTTGTCAAAAGGAGGAGTAGGACTCAGCATTGTCTAAGGGCCTCGCCAGATCTAAAATAAGATGATCATAAAAACTCTTGTCTATAAACTTCCTTGGTCATGCTGGATCATTTATAATATCTTATTTTACTCGTGTTCATGTTTCTCAGTATCGGGAAGCTCAGCTATCATTTAAGTTCTCTGAATCTGACAGGATTTTTTTTTTCCAATTAAAAAAAGACAACACTGCGATCCTCCTCCCACCGGGATAGCTCTGCCGCTAGACACCGTCACCCTTGCCAGAAACAGGGGCCAAACCCAATAATCACGAGCTGATAAGCAGGTGACAGGAATGTCGGCTCAGCTCTTGCCCCAGACCACATGGCAATGGTTCTCAAGAGGTCTGTGCCCGAAGTGGTGACTGCGCTCCTGGTCCGCCTGAAATCTCGCTATTCCCCAGGGAGGCATTTCCCCCAGTTGAGACAGTGCAAAGTTGTTATTTTGCCTCTGGGAAAATCTATGCTGGAACAGCTGAAACCTTGGACCTCACTAGCTGGAATGAAAATAGCAACAGTATAGCATCCAGATTAGGGTATTTGGACTCTCTCTGACTGGAGAGCACTAATTTTAATGTAGAAAGCTTTTGGGCGAGAGCCGTGAAGTCAGAACGCCTCTCACGCACTTCCTGAGGGTGGCAAGTTACCCGGTGCCGAATTGAAGGCCATCTTTTCTTCCCTCTGCTTACGTCTCATTCAAGACAGAAGTGAAATTAAGATGTAATTTGTTAGTCATTATTTTGATGGCAGAAAGTAGATGTGTGGGAAAATTTCTCATCATTATTGGGCTTCGTTCAAAAGGCTGGAAGACATCTGAAATAATACTCTGGGTACCAGTGTAATAAGTTTCCAAAAAAGTATTTGAGGTGAAGGGGTATTTTGAAACAACGACAGTTACGACGTACCGAGTTTTTAATATCAAGTCCAGGGCACAAAGTTCTAAACAGTTAGTGAAATAATCTGTGGTGGGATTTTTTTTTTTTTAAAGTGAAACTTAATTTAGTATGATTTTATGTTCTGAATCAGAGGTTGGCAGATTTTTTTCTTACAGGGCCAGACAGTAATAATTTTAGGCTTGTGTGCCGTATGATCTCTACTGCAACTACTCAATTCTACTATTGTATTGTGGAAGCAGGCACAGACGCTGCACACCTCTATGCTCAGGTGGCTGTGTCCCAATAAAACTTTATTTGCAAAACAGGTGCCTCACCCAAGGCTATTGTTTGCCAATTCCTCTACTACTTGCAGAGCACATTAGTGCATTATTTCATTTAATTCTCATGAAAAGTCTCTGAGGAGGACAGAATCAGCCCTGTCTTGCCAGGTGATGACACCTATGCTCAAGGGGCCATGGGACCCTTCTGTGGTCACAGCCCAATGCCTGGACTTGGGGTGTGAACTCAGCTGTGAATCTAGAGCCTGAGCTACACTACCCAGTCCAATACGCTCTTTAGATCACGGGAGCTTGTTTAAGGAAAGGTGCATGCCTGAAAATTGTTCGTGTGCCTACTTTTCTTACTAAAAGATAGAGGAATGAGTCTTTAGTTGGGGTAGCCAACTGACATAGCCCATCTTCTGACTCTGGAAGCAAACATGATGACAGAGATGGCTGATGAAAAATTCAACAGTTAAGGAAGAAAATGCCTGTTACAATGAAAATCAAATACCTGGGTGGCTCGGTTGATTGGGTGTGCCACTTGATTTCAGCTCAGGTTGTGATCCCAGTGTTGTGGGATCAAGCCCCATGTGGGGTTCCATGCTCAGCAGGGAGTCTGCTTGAGGTTCTCTCTCTTTCTCCTTCTGTCCTTCCCTACCCCCTGCTCACATGATCACTCTCTACCATAAATCTTAAATAACAACAACAACAACAACAAATATGCAGTAAAGCAGGTAAACAAAAACAGAACTCTCAGCACGGGAACCAAAAACTGGATGGATAAAGGAGATAATGTGAAAGAGGCAGGAGACTGTTGTTTTAAAAATACCAAATGCCACCGGCTTAAGAAAGATTAGAGCCAATGCACGCAGATGATGAGTAAGAGGCTACCTATCCACATATTCTTTCATTTCCCTGATCATCTCATCTCCCATTTTCTGTTCCTACCACCTTAGTTGCCCACTCAAATGGATATACTTAGACTTGTTTTTGTGTGTGTGTTTTTAAAGTTTAATACAGTAATCTCTACACTCAACATGGGGCTCAAATTCATAACCCCAAGATGAAGAGTTGCACATTCCCCTGACTGAGCCAGCCCACTTGCCCTGGACATACTTAGATTTGAAAAAACAGCTACTCTTGTAATTTCCTATATTACTGCCTAAAGCTCAATTTCAAGCATTTTATACTCTCCTGCCACTCCAATCTTGCACATCACTTTCTTAACCACTTCAGAGGTTCCTGGGGTTTTCACTGGGGTTAAAATTCTTGTATTCACACTTCTTTACTCAGTGAGGAGTCTATGGCGCATCGCTACCTGTCACTCTAGCGTACACCCCATCCACACTTTGCTCATTTCCATTATACTCATCCAGCGGAGCCCAGCTCTGATTAAACCTCATTCTCTGTTTACTCTGTAGCTGCATCCAGGAAGCTAAATTGGCTGGCGGGGGAAAAAAAGTTGGTGCTGAGTAATCTCCCTTGAAATGCATCCTCTGGGACAAAACCCTGGGGCTATCCTATTGCACTTCCCTGGTAAAATTACCTTCTGGGTCTCTGAGCTGATTATTATTTTCTTCCTGTCAAGGCTAACAAGGCTTCCCCTCTGCTGAATTTGATGGTCAGTTCCCAGTCCTCCTCCAACTCAATCAGTAAGTAGCATCTGGCACTATTGTCCATTCCTCTTTGAAACACTTTTTAAAGCCATTTTGCTTCTGGACATCTACCTACATCCTCCACCATCTTTCCACCTCATTGTTACTGCCTGTAATCTCTCTTGGACCAACCCCCATGCTGGGTGTTCCAGGGCTCAGTCCTTGGTCTCCTCTCTTTTTTATCTAGTGTTTAGGTCAGAGTTTCTCAGCTTTGGCACCACTGACATTTTTGGGCTAGATCATTCTATGCGGGGCTGTCCTGTGCACTGTAGGGCTTTTAGCAGCATCCTTGTCTTCTACCCACTAGAAGCCAGGAGTACTCACCTTTCTCCGAGCTGTAGTAATCAAAATTGTACCCTGACATTATCAAATGTCCCTGGGAGGAAAAAAAATCACCCCTGATTGAGAACCACAGATGTACGTGAACTCACCTAGCTCTATGGCTTCAAAAGCCATCTAGGAGCCGATGAACCCCAACATATAAACCCATTCCTTGCCCCAAGCTCTAAACTTGGACACCCAGTTTTCTCCTTGATCTCTTGATTTGGAGAATACACGTATTTGTACTTGTATAGTTATTATCTGCCACTTTAACTGATGGTAACCTCCAGGGTTTGTGTATTCACTACTTATTCCCAGTGGCTACACATACAGGAGGTGAGTAAAATGTATTTGCTGGTTAAAGAATTAAATATTTAACATATATTAATTCACTTCATGCAAGTTAATCAATGATGGCGCCATCAGGCAGATAATTTCAAACACATCAAGGCATTTTAAAGACATTTAACTTCAAAATAAAAGGAATGGCTTATTTTTAATTTTTTTAAAAAAGTAATCTCTTCACCCAACACAGGGCTTGAACTCAGACCCCAAGATCAAGAGTCACACTCCACCAACTGAGTCACCCATGTGCCCCAGGAATGACTTAATTTTAAATAAATTTGTGAATAGTATTAATCCTAGCCATTAAATTTTAGATAAAATTCTGCTACAGTATTGAAAGTAACAACCACTGTAGAGTTCCCAATCTTTCAACACCTCTGTTCTACTGCATAGTGTTACTATGCTTCATTTCTACTTGTTATTATTAAGTATATATGACTCTCTCTCATACATATATTTCTTTATTTCAAATAGTAATTGTGCCCTTTGACTCCCACAATGCCTGTTAACTGCCAATTCTTTTTTTTTTTTTTTTTTAAGATTTTATTTATTTGACAGAGAGAAACACAGAAAGAGAGTGAACACAACGAGGGGGAGTGAGAGAGGAGAAGCAGGCTCCCCGCTGAATAGGCAGCCCGATGCGGGGCTCGATCCTGGGATTCCAGGATCATGACCTAAACCGAAGGCAGACGCTTAAAGACTGAGCCACTCAAGAGTCCCAGCTGCCAACTTTTAACTGCAAGTCACTTAGTTATTTACCCTCTTGATCTAATTTATGCTCTATATGAAATGGAGAGTAGAGGGTGAGGTTTTGCAAAGAAGTCTGAATTCTGCTATCATTTAAAAAATTGCTTTCTGGAATAATATCTATATTTATATAATGTTAAACACTAATACTATTTATAATAGCTATGTTTATGAGAATGGGGTACTGTTGTGTGTGTGTGTGTGTGTTTAAAAATTTATGTATTTGTCAGAGAGAGAGCACAAGCAGGGGAAGCGGCAGACAGAGGGAGAGGGAGAAGCAGGCTCCCGGCTGAGCAAGGAGCCCAGTGCAAGACTTGATCCCAGGACTCTGGGATCATGACCTGAGCTGACGGCAGACACTTAACTGACTGAGCCACCCAGGCATCCCCTGTTATGTTTTTTAAGTAAGCTCTATGCCTAGCATGGGCCTTGAATAGTATGTAGCATGCTCTACTAACTGAACTAGTCAGGCACCCCTGTTTACTGTTTTTTATTCTTTTTTTCCCTCTCCAGGCAAAGCAGTAACTAAGCATACCACTTAGCTCTCCCAGTAAGCACCGCACGCATGCACATCACAATCAATTCTTACAGACCACGACCGCCATCACTGTGTTTGGGGGCGTGAGGTAGTACCCAGACATCTTTTCCATAAATCTTGGTTTATTTATTTACTCGGGTGTTTACTCCCTAGGCACATAGACTTTTGTGTATTTCTTTGTGCAAATTTCCCGAGGTTCCTTGATCAATTCTTCTTTGAATATAATTGAACGATGTCTTAATGATTAATGCTGTATGGATGTGATAGCATCTTAGAATTTTATAAGTAATAAACGAGAAGTAGTAAATATTTATGTAGGCACAGCACAGGAACTCAACCCGAGTCTCGAGTCTAGTCAGATCTCTGGAAGCTATAAACTTTTATTCCATTCATACCAATTTGTCTGTGCCTTTGAACATTTTTTTTTTTTTTTTTGGCTTTTTGAGAAACATTGTGGTAATACATATAAAATCTGTCATCATAACCATTTTCAAGTGTACAGGTTAGTCGTGTAAAATATACCCACGATGCTGTGCTGAATTTTTAAATGGCATCTCTATTACATATATCTGAATAGATCGAGTCAATCCTGGAATTTTGTAAAAAAACAAAAACAAAAAAACAACAAAAAAAACCCCAAAAAAACCCATCAAACTGTACTGATTTCACTATTATTCTTTCAATCATTGCTGATGTTCATACAAATTCACACACACACACACACACACACACACACAAAACAGCTGCTAGAGGCATTTAAAAAAATCTTTTACAAATACAATATGCTACAAGAGACTGCTAAGTTTTAATACTAGACAAAATCTTTAAAAATCATAAAACATTTTTAATGCTCGATTTCTCATGATTTATCAGCAAATGCAAGGTCAAGAAAACAATTTAAAAAGTATGAACTTTCCTTTCTAAACAATTTTTTTTTCCACTTAGGAAATTTTAAATAGAAGCTTTAAGGAAAGATTTAAATCATATCAAGACAAGAATCAAATAGGATTTGATTAGCTTCTGACCAACGAACCTTGGTATGTTTAAAAATGAACAAGTTTTCACAAATCTTTAAGGTAAGTTTAAGCTGTCTTGAGGACTCACAGACTAAGTTACTGAAGGGCTTAAAAGTTATAAATATTTTTTAATACAAGCATAATTTAGCTAGTAAAGAATTTGATGGGACACAAAATTTACCCATTTTACTCATAAAACCAAAGAAAGCAGACTAGCCGCTGTATTTTAGAACTGCTCCAGTAAAGAGGCTGTCTTGGGCATTTTCCCCCTTTCCTGAGGCGTGTGGGTGGAGTGACTCATCCACAAAGACACTGTTGCATTTTTGGACTAAGATACCCCACAGTCTGTTTTTCACATACAGCGGATTTCTAACAAAACAGGCATCTTGCCCCCCAAATATTGAAATGTTTAGAGAATGTGACTTAGTTGGACTTCCTGCTGAAATGAGGTTAATGCTTTCAATGTGAACACTTGCGAGAAAGGGATAGCATGACTGTGGGTGTTGCTGGAGAAAACACGGTGGGTCCACAGGCAAAGAGGCTGGGCCTCAGTGACACTGCCTCCCTGGTCAGTCCCTGTTCAACAGCAACTCTAGTCAAAGGAGCTCGGTCACTATGCAGCTGGGGACAGAACTGTTCCTTTATGAATGCCGAACAAACACAGCACAGTAAACGCCGTTTAGCTTTTCTCTGAAGAACAAAGGTCAATAAATACCTACTGGGCAACATCAATTTTCCCTGTGTGTTTACCAACAGAGATAGTCTGCAGAGAATGGAGTGAGTAGAAGCAATGTCAGGGTGTACTCTGGGTGGTTCTTTCTTTTTCCTTAAGTGTTTGGTATTCGTTGTGCCATATGCCTTCTGCTTGCTCCCACAAGTGAGCATCCAGCCTCACAAGAGAGCTGGCCAAACAACTATTACATATTAGAGAATAAAGTCCAAATGAAAAACAAAATCTCTCGCTCTGCCTTGACGGTTGTTCCAGCAGGAGATAATGTTAACATCGTAACCTGCTGGAGAATGCCGTCAGCTACAGCGCTCCTGGTTCTTAAAAAGATCAGTGTTGGCCACTGCCATGAGCCCATCAGGAGGGTGGAACTCTCCTAGGAGGCACAGAGGGGAACGTACTGTGTACATAACGAGCTGAAAGTTAGATTATTGCAGTGAGGATAAATATTTGGTTCTTCTAGAGCTACCTTCACGTTGAACGTTATTTCCTCCATGACGTACACACGTTCAGGAAATGCTTTAGCCACCTCCTCCACACTGTTGAAATACTGCACTGGCTCCTTGATATCTCGGTCTTGTTCCAGCAGCTTGAATTGCCCTAAAATACATGATAAACGGAAGAGACGTGAGATGTTTATGCTGGACAGCTGTCACTGTAGCGACGGCGTCCCCCTTCCTTACTCCCACTCTTCTTTTTCAAAGGCTTCTGATCATTATCACTGGGAGAAAAAGTTACCATGGCAGAAGGTTTTCTTCAACTAGAATACAGATTGAAAAATCATCTTACAGATGAAAACCACCACGTTATTTTTTTCTTTTTCATTTTTTGTTTACATCAGAGTTTGTTACCAGATGACCAGAATCAAATGGAATGGATGCTTGTCTTTAATTTGGCCTCGAAGTGAAAACCTACTCTGTTACAAATGATGGCTCATTTTGTTTTTCACAGGAATCACCTTGTCATTTAGTCATAATTAACACCCACACAAGTGATATTCTAAAACGAGGGCTGAGTGACCTGGGGGAGCTAATTTTTTTTAAAAAAATTAATACTTAAAAGTCTTGTAGGCAGGATAAAACAGTACAGTGAACCTTTGCCTCTCACAGAATTGATATCCTTGGTTTCAACAATATGTGGGCGACACCAAGAGCTCATGAGCTGCTGTGATTTGGGGTGTTGTTGCCGCACATGTGTGAAAAGCCTGAGCAGAGCGAAACTGCGTCGGGGGTGAGCCTCCTTCCATGAGTGAGCCTGGCGATGAGCCAGGTGGCATCTGGAACCACATGTGGCTTCCTTCTCTCCTTCTTATTGCTCTGCATGAAGTTCATGAGAGAAGAATATACCATCACGGTATCAATAATCGGGGGGGGGTTGAAGAACTTTGAACATATTCTTACAAATTTCAAGTTTGTATACTTTCAATATTGATGACGCTTCTGCTCTATTCTAGAGGAGTTGTTCTCAGTTTAGGATAAAAGACGGCACATACTCAAGCCAAACACATAGCATTACTTGGTGGTCATTTTCTGAATGCTGCTTACAATCTTAACACTTGAGAAACTTGAAAACAAAATTTTTTAAGGTTTTATTTATTTGACAAAGAGAAATGCAGCTACAGAGAGAACACAAGCAGGAGGAGTGAAAGAGGGAGAAGCAGGTTTCTCACTGAGCAGGGAGCCTGATTCGGGGCTTGATCCCTAAACTCCAGGATCATGACTTGAGCTGAAGGCAGATGCTTAATGACTGAACCATACAGGTGCCCTGAGAAACTTGAAAAGGAATTAAAAGCTATAACGAGGTAGATCTCTCAGCATGTGTCTATGGGGGCATCAGGCAGAAATAGGGGAACTTTCATTGAGTCTCAGGACTTTGTTTTAGCATCTGTTGGGTGGAGGCATTATCCTAGATGCTGGAGAGGAGTCAATCAAAAGGCCAGATAAAAATCTCTATCCTCCTGAATCTTACGTTGTAGCAGGAAACAATGGTAAATATGATAAATGCCCAGAGTATATAATAGGTCGGGGGTGAGAAATGTTATTAATAGGGATGCGGGGGGACAGAGTGCAAGGTGGCCAGAGTAGGTATGGCTGAGAAGGTGAGCTGTGACGTCACTACGAATTCTAAGCAGAGGCAATAGTCTAGGCAAAGAGCTGCAGGCGGATGGGTGGCTGCCTGCCGGGCACACTAGCTGTGTGGCTGGAGTGGGCTGAGTACAAGGTAAGAGGGGAGAGATAAAATCTGAAAAATACCAGGTGTTCAGATTTCATACAGCTTTGAAGACTTGTAGCTCTTTCTCTGAGTGGGATGAAGAGCTGTGGGGGCGGGGGTGGATGCATGTAGAAGTGATCTAACCGACATTACAGAAGGACCACTCTGGCTGCTGTTTTGAAAACACACTGTGAGGTGCAAGGTGTAGAGGCGGAGAACAGGGAGGAAATCCAGGTGTGAGATGGCAGGAGTTTGGAAAAGGTGAGAACGTGGTATGAATTCGGCCTGAGCTGCTGAAGGAAGCAGGTTTGGAGGGGCGGGAGTAGGATCCGGAGTTCAGTCCGAGACGTCTACTAGGTACAAAAACAGAGATGGCCCCAAAGCGTGTAGATGAACATATATATACATATGGCGCTCAGAGAGAAGTCTGGTGGAGGTAATCTAGGAGTCACCAGCACACAGATGACCTTCAAAGCCACGGCAGTTAGTGATGATGAACATGGGCTTATGTGTAGACAGAGGAGAGGTCTAAGGTTTGAGTCCCAAGAGACTAAGAAGGACTGGCTGGGGGATTGAGAGGCAAATCCAGAAGGGGTGCATTCTAGAAGCCAGTGATTCGAGCACTTCAAGGAGCGAGAGAGATGAGGGCTGACAACTGTTAGGTTTAGCAACTTACACTTACCTGGGGACTTTGACAGGAGCAGTGGAACAGCTGGGGTCAAGCCTGACTGAGCTGGATTTAAGGGAAACTGAGAAGGGAGAAGTGGGAATAATAGGAGTGGGCAGCAGGTGATGTCTGGGGAGTCTGGCTGTGAAGGGGAGAAGAGACACGGTGTGGTAGCTGAAGGCAACACATGGGATAGGATCAAGAGAGTGATTTTGTTTCCTTAATACGGTGGATGCTGATGGGAACGACCAATGGAGGGACAAGCCTATGTGGATGGAATTATTGGGAGCATGTCCCTGGACAGGGAGAGGGGACATGGGAGTAGAGGGGCTGGTCCTCAGCAGGAGCTCACATGTGAGAGCTCAGTGTCACTTTAAGAAAGGCATCCACTGAGAATAAGATTGAGAGATGAGCTGTGGGAGGGCTGAGGAAAGAGAAGACCACAGAAAAGTCCACTGAGAGTGAACGACACATCCCGACTGCCGGACAGCCACAAATTCTCACTCAAAGTCCAGAGTCATGAATTAAAAGTGAAACCAGACAGCAGAGTTGTATGTTCTCCTCCAGCTGATGTGCGATGCACAGGGGCTGGCACAAAGTGGACAGAGCTCTGGATTCAGCCAGGACTGAAACTGCCAAGCGAGGATGAGTCGTGAAGGGGGGGCAGAGGGGCCAGGATGTATGCAATGGGGTGAATATAATCACTGTCTGTGGAACTTGAGCTGGACCTAACATCTCAGGAGGAAGGAATGAGGGTGCAAGTAGTGGAATCAGTGGCTAGTGGGTTCTTATGGGGCAGAATTTCTGCAGCGAGGGAGCTCGAGAGCCAAGCAGAGTGGTCAGAGTGGCAGGCATGCACTTGGCGATAATGGAAGGATGCCGTGGTTGGTGACAATGCAGTCTGAGGGCAACCATGGGGGGTCAAGGCTGAGGTGCTGAGAAGACAGAGCATCTAAGAGGCCAGGGGTTTTAGAAGGATCGTATATGTATGCATTGAAATACCGAAGAATGAAGAGAGAAGGAATGCTGAAGAGAAAGGCAGTGAGCCAGGAGTGAAAATTATGGAGAAACGAGGGACGGATCCCAGGCATGGGAGATGACAGGAGCAATGATGGGGTAGTGGGTGAGAGTCTGAGGACACAAGATTAAAGCTGAGAGTTTCTAGGGAGGGGAGAAATGGAATGGTCAGGCGAGCAAGAAAGAACTTTGCTCTTTCCTCAACTTTGGGGCAGCAAATGAAGCTGTTATCTGGGAGGGCTTCAGGGAGGTGGTGTTTTCAGGGCATACCCAGGCTAGGGTTTAACAAGATCGAAGTAATTTCAGCGGAGATTTTAAAGACACAGGGATTTTGCTGGTGATGGACTCTGAAGGGAGAGTTTTTAGGAGTTAAGAGGAGGGCGATGAGGACAATGTAGAGAATGTACCTAGATATGACATAATAGGTCATATACCTTTAGAGATAGGGAGGGGTATGAATAAAACATTCAAAAATATAGTAAAAACTCTTAGATTATACCCTTTTCACAAAAAAACAGAATTCTTAAAGATTTTAAGAAATTATAGCAATATCAGTACTACTTAAACCGATTCTGCCACCAGAACAAGTCACACTTTCTACTTAGTCCTTGTACAAATTCCTAGTAATTACAGAGCATCTTCAATTGCACCTGCATTCCTCCCTATATTTTCTGACATTCCCCAAACACGACTACACGTACTTAGAATGTTTGCATCACATTTCATAATAGATTTAACTATTTTTCTGTTCTTACACAACGAGTCTGAGTTAGGGTAAGACTAACGTAAGTGTGAACTCTGCCCATGACACATGACTAATCCATCTGAGCCTTGTTTCCTCACCCACCAGTGGGGACACTTCAAAGGGCTGCAACGAGGACTGACGGAGAGGATTTTCAGTATTTAGTACAACCAACCATCTAGCAACCCTCAGCTCCCTTTCCTGTTCTCAAGATGCACAGAGATTTTCTTTTCTCTTTTTTGGCTTGCTTTCGTATGATAAATTTTCTAGCGCAGGATTACTAAAGCAAAGGGCATTACACAGTTCTTTGTGTTTAACATGCCTGCCTAGCCTGCTTTCCAAGATACCTAAACCAATTTATATTTCTACCAGTAGTCAATTTATATTTCTTCCGTGTGCATCTTAGTTGGACCACAATCTTGCCAGCAAGATTTTTTCCTTAAAGATTTATTTATTTATGGGGGGGGGGGAGGAAACACACAAATGAGTGCGGGGAGGGGCAAAGGGAGAGGGAGAGAGAAACTTCAGCAGTCTCCTCTCTGAGCTTGGAGCTCGACGTGGGGCTTGATCTCATAACCCTGAGATTATGACCTGAGCCATAAGCAAGAGTCAGACGCTTAACTGATTACATCATCCATGTGCTCCCTGAAGTGAGTATTCTTTAAGTTAGATATTTCACTGGGTACTAAAAAAGCATCTCTTGGCTATAATCTGCACTTTTTTGAAGATCAGCAAAGTTGGATGTTTCTTGTGCAAATGGCTGTATAAATATATAATAAACACATCTGATGTCATCTAAATTTCTTTTAACCTCTAGAGACATATGTCTAAGAATCCACTGGATATTTATACTTGTGAGTCTCATCAGCACCAGATTCAACAGGTCTCAATTCAGGGAAGTATCATACCTCACATGCAATAGGTACTTAAATGTTCACTGAACAAAAAAGACAGAAAATTACTTTGGTCCCAGGTCTAGCAAACAATGAAGCAACATAGTAACTGCAGGTTTTCAAAGTTACAAAAAAAAAAGGTGAACTGCATGACTATATACAAGGTTTGCCTATTTCTGAACATTAGCTGAATGTTTTCCTTCATCAGAGAAAAAAAGCAGTGGTACGCTATGGCCTCCTTAAACATCATTAGTTGAATCGTGCACAGAACCTCAAGGAATATGTTTTAGGGACCAACAGAATGGATCTGATTAGATAAGCAGTTGAAGTTATCTTTCAGGATGAAGCAGATGTCTGAGCACTGGAATGTGATACTCAGGAGCACAAAAGTCGTTTTCAGTAAGAATTCAAATTTAGAGCTCCACTTGGTTAGAATGTCCAGAACCATCTGGCAGAGACATCAATTTTTGCCCAACATTTCCAATTTCTGTACTAATCTGTTAGAAGAAGAATAAAAAAATATCATTGGCTTGGAACAGAACATAATTCAGTCATTAAGCCAGGTATAGTTTATGAAAACCTACCAATGATACTGTCTTTACATAGGTATGAAATACTTTGTTTTAAATTTGTGATCAGTATTTTATTTTCTTGATAGGACAGGGGGAATCTTCATGTATGCCAAATAGTCATTAAGTCGTCTGCAGATGTTCAACCCTGCACACAAGCCTGCACTTAATGCCATCCTGTCCCTTCAGAAATGCATTCACTGGCCAACCATGTGGCACCGCACCCTCACTTTTCTGTGTCACATGAGACATCACCCTTTAGAATCAGTGCTCCTTAAATGAAATATAGCAGGAGCCACATAAGTGAGCACGTGTTTTCTGATTCCTGATATCACTGTCCCTTTAAGACCATTTCTCTACTCTGCCAATCTGGGGGCTTGACCTGTAAGCAGTTCTTTAGTTCTCTTTCTATTGTGTTTGTGATCTTATGCTAGTAGAAGCCTCAGCTATATTTTGGCTTATGGACCAAATGAATAATCATCTTTGGTATGGCTGCCATGTAAATATTCAGCTGAATAATTTTTTTTAAAAGATTTTATTTATTTATATCAGAGAGAGAGCAGGGAGAAGGGCAGATGGAGAGAATCTCAAGCAGACTCCCACTGAGTACAGAGCCCCACTTGGGGCTCAATCTTACGATCTTGAGCCGAAACGAGGAGTTAGATGCTCAACGGACTGAGCCACCCAGGAGCCCTATCCCAATGCTCTAAAGTAATTACTCTGAGGTCTCTCATAAGGTGCCTTGTGAGGTACATATCCTAAGCTGATTTATCTTAGGATGGCAGTTCTTTCTTTCAATAGGAGTCCACAGTGAAAAAGGGTAAGCTGCTGAAGTAGACTGTACTGGAATAGTCCAAACGACCAGCAAACATGAGTGGCTACATTCTCCCACTGTATTGTTTAAGACCAATTTTCTATGAATTTTTACTTAGCTTCTGTTCTTTTACAAAAGAATATGACGCTCACCGATGAGTCAACTTTAAGTACTCTGCAAAAGATCTTGAGCTCTTGGGTTACTACACTCCTTGTGACTGTTGTGGCCGGTCAGAGTCCAAGCCCGGAGACAATCTGAAGGGTGAGAGCCAGTTCCCTGCCAAAATGTGAAATCGATTTACACAGCACATATTCCCACAACCCCCACACGAAGGAACTAATTTTTTAACAGACTGTTTCATGAATAACAGAGTCTTTGTGCCACCAAATAAAAACATTTGGAGATCATCACAACATCTGTTCCGAGATGTTACTGTCAACTTTGGTCTTGGAGAGGCAGGATATGGCATTGTTTTTCAACAGCTTTGATGATTTCAGAAAACGTCTCCATTTTGAGAACTGTTCTGTCTGCAGAACCCAGAAACTCACAGGAACTAATTCAATGCCAATGACATGCCCATCAATTACAGCTTACCTAAATTTACAGTAATATTTAAAAAGCAAAGATTGGTACTAACTGTATCACTTTCACGATACGTTTTTGAAACTATATTGCATAATTAACACGTTGACAAGAAATAACTGTCATCCAGAAAATATCCATTTCTGTGGGTGTGTCCTTCAAGATAATCAGTGATTGACCTCAGAACGGACGAGGTGTGACGCACAGCTAAGAGGCCCAGAGTCCTCTGGAGACTTCTACTTTTCAGGCACCTGTATAATGCTATAGAGGATACACACTTTCTCCTTTATGTGGAGGGACAAAGTCAGTTGTAGGAAATGAAAATGGCAATGCACTAATTAAGAAGAGACAGCAATAATGCTGAGACGTCTAGAAATAACAGAGAAAGTCAGAGGTAGCGTTTTCAGGTCTGTTGTGTTTGTTACTGGCTGGAAGTTATGGTCAGTGATCAGTGGGAAGTGACTTCCATGCCACTGCTGAAGATGGGGCTCCCTGCGATTGCTGCTTCCCGGGTCCCCATCATTGCTGGCAATGAGCACAGCCTGTGGTAAATCTTCTTTTACAGCTCAGGTTTTACTATTCACCACCCCTTGAGCAGAGTGGTCAACTTTATGTGTATAAATAAAAAGAAATGGAATGAGAGCTGAGGCTTCTCTAGTACCCATCTGTAGGCCCATAACTCAAGAGAACAACACTCTACTGGTATTCCCTCATTCTGGGAGCAAAAAAACATGGCATAAATTGGGGCAAAGGGAAAAAACAGAAAACAAAGCAAAAGCAACAAAAATGGCACCAGAACACCAAAAACAATTCTAGAATAGCTAAAATGAGCAGAAATGACTAAGAAAAAGGAAACCTGGAATGCTGAAATGCCATGCCCATGTCTGTGCTATTCAGAGTGGGACCCCCAGCACTGCCCCACATGTGGCATACAGTAGGTGCTTATTAAATAGTCAATGAATGAAAGCATGCATTCTTCTCTGACCTCTTTCAGAACCAGGCCACCAATATTACATTAAAAGCTTTCAGGTCCATTGTACAAATGAAATATGATCTAAATGGTTCAAATAACAGGACTTTAAAATCAGTGGGCCATTTCCAAATATGAAGAAATGAACACTTCTCCAGTGATAGAAATAATAAGCCTGCCATTTTTCAGGAAGCAAATAAACCTGCGCAGGAATCTGCACTCACATTCAAGCCCTAACTGTACACACACTCTTATATTTTTATCTGTACCTATGCACGCAGCCTGGCATTCCTAGAGGACTAAAACGTCAAAGTGGGACTACCAGGTAAAAGATACACATCTTTTAATTATGAACTGCACCAACCAATATAATGCCCTTACAACACTTTATGCAAATGGTCCCTTCCACCAACAACATATGAAAACTCATTCACCTAAACCCTCCACCGAAACTGATTTTTATGAACAACTTCGCTTCCCTTTTCTGGAGTAGGGGAAGAGTTTTAAAGATTCCTTAATATATGTAATTGCCAAAAAATGCACAGAGTACCAGAGGGTAGAGGGTGAAAAGGGAGTCTTCTTCCCAATACTATCCTCAGATCTCCCTGCAGGGGCAGAGCTATTATTCTCTTGTACATCTATCCAGAGACAGCAACCGAGTCAATCTCTCTACACGCACGGTGCCACTCTTTCCAAAACAACTGGTAGATCCTGTTAGTTATTTCATTATTCTGTAAAAATCCGTCTCATTCTAAAAGCTGGACCCTGTACTGATGCCATCACTTACTTAACCAGTCCCCTATTGATGGGTATTCAGACTGATTTCGGTCTTTTGCAGTCAGCGATGCTGAAGTTCATATCCTCGTACCAAAGGCATTGCATGCTTAATGCAAGTGTACTGGTGGGAAAATGCCTAAATGTGGAATTGCTGGGCCAAAGGGTAAGTGCATTTTTATTTTTGACAGATACTGTGGAACTAACCTTCGCAGAGATTGTGCTCACTTATATTCCCACCAACAGTGTGTTTCCTCCTCCCTTTCCTAAGACTTTATCGTGAAATTTTTTATCATTGACAACATGATAGGTGAAAAATTGTATTTTATTGGAATTTTAATTGCACTTTTCTTTTTGTAAAGGTGGACCTTATCTTTACGATAATGAAGTAATTTATATTTCATGTTCTGTGAATTTTCTATTCTTTCTCATTACCAATTTTAGAAATTTCCCTTAATCTTGAGCATAATAATAAAAAAATAACAAACTTGAACTACTACAACATAGATTTCCTATTCTAAAATCTGATTCCTACATCGTTTCTGTTAGTTCCTAAAATTATGATGTTTCAGGGAGGTGGGAGTAGAAATGGAACTGGGGGAGAAGAAGGGTAAAGAACAAATATTAACCCAAAATCTCAAAACATATAACCACAGAGAATAGGAATTAAAGCCAAAGAACACAAAGAAATCATTAGCCCAAATATGGTGAGTTTCACCATAAATTTCCTGTGAGTATTTTCATTTATTTTTCTTCGAAGATTATACAACACAAAGTAGACCATTAGTTTCAAGTCTGAAACTCCACCCTTGAACCTAAGTAGATCTGGATTCAAATGGCATCATTCTATTTAACACCATGCAAATAGTTTCCCTATTTTTTTGAAAATGGGAAAATTGCATTTTTCATTGTATCTAATTGGCCAGTTGCTTCTTCAGAATTATCAGAAATTTCCTGGGGCACCATTATCATAAACATGATGGAACGCATAAAGGTCTCAGATGTGAACGTGGCTGCTGATGAGTTAATGTAGAAATCTTGGGGTCATCTTCATCTTTCTTCTCCCCTACTCACCTTCCCCTTACTCTCACCCTTTGGACCCTGGCAACCACTCTGCCCTGAGCACTCCGCGCCCCTTTTCTGGCTTCAATTCTCATCACTCCACACTGGTATTACAGCTTCAGGTGTTAAGCCCATTCTCATTTCTGCCCTTCTGGATCACTATGCTCATCTTAAAACATAAGCTGGATGGATTTCATCTCACTCAAGTGTTCAACACTCCTCTGTAAAATAAGTAAATGTTTAACAGCCCTTCAATTACTGGCCCCAATCAGTCTCTTCTGCCTTAGTTTTTAAGTCTTTCCATAAACTCACTCCACTTTGTCTCTGCAAGCGTTTCCCCTATCACCTGTACAATCAATACTCATTCTCTCCCTCTCTGGTTTTGTTCAAGCTTCCTTCTCAGTCTCTGCAAAAATATGGGTCCTTTTAGTGCCATTCTAAGTTCTGTGCATGACCATCTTCCTCCCTTATTCTTCTTCTTCTACCCTTTCAGCTCTCCTGGGGGAACCCTCTAGTACCCTGGCTCCAAGGACCACCTAAAGGCTGACAACACACCAACCTTCCCTCCAGCCAGACCTCGCCCAAATTCCACATCAATGCTACCCTATAACTGCTGTGTTATCTCCAACAGTTCTCCCACAAAGCTCTAAAAATTGACAGATGCAAAACTGAACTCATCTTTTTACTCTTGAACCACGCAGACACCCAAGTGAGAACCTTGGGTGGTCATCCTCAATTCCTCCCTTTCCCTAATCTCTTACATCTAACTGGTGTTAATTTAACTTCCTTCCCCTTCCTGTTATCAATCAATTCCTTTCTATTTCCACTACTACTATAAGTTCCCAACTGCATCATCTCTCATTTTGGCTAATTTTCTAGTGGATTGCTTTGCCCCCTGACTTCTGGTCTAGGAAACTATTCCTTCCATTACAGCTTAAAATTAAAATCTAATCATATTTTAAATGAGAACGATTTGCAGAAGACTTATTTACAATGAGACTATTGCTGAGGGTGTGCTGCAGTGGAAGCACAGTGATAACCTAGGAACAGTAGCACAGAAGTACCACCATAGGTGTGCCGGGACAAGGGGATGGACTGCTTACTGGAAGGAGGAAGTGGTGTAAATAGGGGTGCCTTGAGAAGGGGAGATGCAGCTGTTCTCTGCTGATCCGTCAGGGAAGGAAGCCAGAAAATTAAAGACCTTGACCTTACTTTCTCTCCCGCCTATCTCCTGCTGGGGCTAGCTATCCACTGGCTGAACTTATGCGGAAACCAAGAGCAGGAAGAGTCTGTTGATTTAGCCCTACAGGTCAGCCTCTGGGACAGGAGCAATAGAGAATGGGTTGGGATGTGTGCCCCTCCATCCTCTGACTTCAGTGGCTCTGTATCTATTACAAATTTAACTCTTAATGAATAAACAGGCTATCCAAGATCTGGCCCTCACTTTCTTCTCATCAGGCTAAAACCCATCTAGACCCATCCATAGTGAACTATGCTTCTTCTCATACTGAATTCAGTATATGGAATGCCTCTCCTCTATTCCCTGGCTTAATTGCTCGATTTACCCAGAACTGGTTCACTAATTATCTATTCTCTCTATATATACATAAAAATCTTATTTCAGGTGTAAACTGACCATACTCTTTAGTGATCTCATTATCTATGGATTTTTATCCAAGTTCGTACAATATTTTATTGTCCTTATTTGCTTACATTAAACAGTACACTCTCTAAAGAAAATAGGGGATGTGCCTAACACCATTTTATTTCCAGTACTCAGTACTGTTCAAGACACATAGTAGGTATTTAATAAATTACTTCTGAATGAGGGAACGGATTTAACCACCAGCTCAACCCAGTCATCCATGCAGTTTTCCCTGATGACCTCAGCCCATGTTGATGTTCACTCATATTTATTACGAGAGTCTAACATTCGATGGTTTCCCACCTACTTCACCTGTTTTTGTGCTGTTTACTTTGTGACCACAAGCTCCCTGATAGCAGAAATCATGTCTTCCGTTTCTCTGGCTGCACAGTTGGGAGTCCACACTTGACACTTAATAAACGCTTGCTCTGAAGATCAGGAGAAATATATGTTTTTTGGAGTCTCAAAATCAAGCACTTACATGACCAGAAAAGTCCCGTAAAATGGTAAAACTGATAAAAAGGTGGAGACAGTAATCTGATAGCCCTAGCACCTGCCGATTTCCAGAGGCAGGAAATCTAGATTTTTATGGAACACGTCTGATTTTTAATGGTTTTTAATGGTTGGCTTACATAAAAATCCCATCTAACCCAGGGACTACTCCACATTTTTGAGAGGAGGGCGTGGCTGTGGTTTGAGCAAGGGTTTATAACATCACTGATCTAGCTGATGCCATAGTGTAAGTGGAGAATATTGGTTAAGAAATGTACAAGCAATTTAGGTGGAAAGTCTAGGCTCTTGGAATGCTTCATTTCTCCCTTAAGCTGAAACCATGACGCTTAGTGGGAGGCCTCTCGTTTACAGCCTTTCACACAACTGTTACCTGCAAGCTCACATAAGACCTCGACTGTTGATGACCCTCTGTCAGGAAATACCCTGCGCTCCTACTCCTGCCCTGACAAATACATGCAATCCGAAAATGTAATAAAGGATGGTAGGTCCTGCCTGCTTTCTAAATGCCAGAGTATGTTAAATGCCAGAGCTGGCAAAGATCAGAAGAGTCAATCACACACTAAATGACCAGCTTCTTCCTTTTTAAGATTTATTTATTTAGAGCATGAGCAGGGGGATGAGCACAGGGAGACGGGGGAGGGGGGAGGGGAGAGAAAGCCCGAGGTGGGCTCAACGTGGGGCTCAGTCCCAGGACCCTGAGATCATGACCTGAGCTGAAACCAAGAGCCGGATGCTCAAATGACTAACCACACAGATGCCTCTTGAATGATCTGCTTCTTCAGAAAGAGACTCAACACAGGATGTGGAAAGACAAAACAGAAAAGAAAGAAAAATCCAGAGGGGACCCGAGCCATCTCAGGAAGCTTCTTCCCAGCCAGTCTCTCTCTCTCTCTCACACACACATTATCTCACTCAACAATCTATGAGGGGGCGGGGATGACTGGAGATGTGACCCGTGAGGAACGGACGCTGGCAGAGATTAAGGACTATGCCTTTGGTCACAGTCAGTCAATAGTAAACTTAGGATGGTACCTTACGCGTTGTCCCTCTAAGCCCAACTTTATTTTGCTGCTTCCCCAAACTACCAATCCCTCCCTCTGGAGGATGAATAACAGGGTAAGGAGCTGGCTATGCCTTGTGTGTTGCTGAAAAAACATTCTAAAGATAGCAGAAAGAAGTATCATTTACTATTTATTCATGCAATAATAAATAACTCTTTGATAGAGGCTGGAGGGCTCTTCAGATTGTTTTGTTTAATCCCCAAAATGACCTTGGCAATTGGTTAAATGGTGAAACAGGTCTTCACTTAAGTCTAACTTAAGGTTATGGAAGGTATACAGTGTCACTGATAATTCACCCCATTTTGTGGAAGGAGAACCGAGCCACTCTTTTTAATCCCTGGCATTGTACTCGTCAATGGGATGAAGCAGCTGCTTCTATTATGGTTCAAAAACCTATGTTAAAAAAAAAAAATCAAGTAAAAATTAACTTTACTTGAGGTGGAATTCTTTTGGAGAAATATAATCTATTTACCTACATAAGAAGTTAAGAATAGAAAAATAGAGCGCCTGGGTGGCTCAGTGGGTTAAAGCCTCTGCCTTCAGCTCAGGTCATGATCTCAGGGTCCTGGACTCGAGGCCCACATCGGGCTCTCTGCTCAGCAGGGAGCCTGCTTCCTCCTGTCTCTCTGCCTGCCTCTCTGCCTACTTGTGATCTCTCTCTCTCTCTCTATCAAATAAATAAATAAATAAAATCTTAAAAAAAAAACATTAAAAAAAAGAATAGAAAAATAAAGCTTTAACTATTATTATTATTTTTTAAGTATGCTCTATGCCCCGTGTGGGGCTTGAATTCATGAATCCAAGATCAAGAGTTTCATGCTCTACTGACTGAGCCAGCTAGCTGGCCAGGCTTTAATTTTTACTTATAGTATTTAAAATTATGTAGTATAAAAAGTGAGGAAGAAAAGCTGAACAGAAAATGGGAAGCAGGGAAGAGAAAGGGAGACAGGGAAACATTTTTTTTTTTAAAGATTTTATTTATTTATTTATTTGACAGAAACATAGCCAGAAAGGGAACACAAGCAGGGGGAGTGAGAAGTGAGAGAGGGAGAAGCAGGCTTCCCGCCGAGCAGGGAGCCTGATGTGGGGCTAGATCCTGGGACTCCAGGATCATGACCTGAGCTGAAGGCAGTCACCAACCAACTGAGCCACCCAGGCGCCCCAGGGAAACAGATTTTAAAAAGAAAGTGGGATGTAGAAATCGACAAAAGATAAAAACATTATACATAGATAAACACAATTTCAACCCAGACAAGGGAAAGGAAGAGCACTCCAATGCAGAAAGGCAAACTTCGGCTGTACACAACCAGGACAGACATCAGGATTAGGCTGTCGGTTCATACCGAAGGCAAGTAGGAAGCACAGTATACAGAGTCAAAGCTGAAGTCTCAAAAGTTTTCAATACTACAGTTCCTATGATATATGCTTCTTTCCCATGCCTTATGGAAGTATTTAAAAAGGAAAAAGAGAGCCAAATTGCATGTCCAAAGTGTGTGTGTGGGGGGGGAGGGGATTCAAGGATTTTAACATTCCACCATTATTTCTCTATTGAAACATGACCCCATTCTTGGCTTCTTATTTGCTCCCTTTTCCACAGCCTAACAGTAAACTCCCACACACCAGTGGGACCACAGAGGGGAACAATAATACAGCAGCTGCTCAAGCTGTGGTTTCCATTAGGAAAAAAAGTGCCTTGATTATAAAGGATCTAGTTTTTAACCTTTTGGCCAAAACTGAAGCGATTAAAACTCCATGTACAGAAACATGAATGGTTTCTTAAAAGTATGATGTAGAGCATACTCAGCATTATCAATGCAGAGTGGGGAGAGCAGTCCAAATTGACACCCATCTTGGCTTAGTGCATGGACTTGGATATGGGAAAGCCAGCAAAGACACAAAATCAAAACCGATCACATAGGTCCTGAATTTTGTTGTTATAAAGGTCAGGGATACATTTTCACCAAATTCTTTAGCTACAAAAAGCAAGTAATCAAGCCATGAAACAATATGGAAGAAACTTAAATGCATGTGACAGCAGCCAATCTGAAAAGACAACATGTTGTATGATTCCAAATAAGACACCTGGAAAAGGCAAAACTATGGGGACAGAAAAAGATCAGAGGCTGCCAGGGATCAGTGGAGAGGGAAAGATGAAAAGGTAGAGCAGAGAGGACTTTTAGGGCAGTGAAAAGATCACTCTGCATGATGTCATAATTGTGGGTACACTTGCCAAACACAGAATGTACAACACCAAGAATGAACCCTAATGTAAATGACAGACTTGGGGTGATCATGATGTGTCACTGTAGGTTCATCAGTTGTAACCCCTTTGGTAGAGGCACGAGGTATGTGGGAAATCTGTGTCCTTCTCAGTTTTGCTGTGGACCCAAACCTGCTCTAAAAAATTCAGTATTAAAAAAAAAAATCGCAAGGCAGCTCCCAAAAAGCTTGCATTCGATACAAGACCAGAGCTAAGGTGTAACACCCCCCAGATCAGGTGCGTTCTGTCTGTTCTCTAGGCTCAGCACCTGGGTGGCCACCTCCAACATGTTCTCATTGGTTGTTCTTTTGCCTCCACAGCTTCCTCTGCACAATAGTTATGTGCCAGAACTTCTGGAGTGGAAATCCTGGCTTTCCCCTCTACTGTGCAACTTAGATTACATCGTGACCTTTTAAACCTCTATCTACCTCCTGGTTCTACAATACAAGGGCAATAAAACCAGTATCACTGGGGCGCCTGGGTGGCTCAGTTGGTTGGGCGACTGCCTTCGGCTCAGGTCATGATCCCGGGACCCGGGATCGAACCCCGCATCGGGCTGCCTGCTCGGCGGGAAGCCTGCTTCTCCCTCTCTCACTCCCCTTACTTGTGTTCCCTCTCTCGCTGTGTTTCTCTCTGTCAAATAAATAAATAAAATCTTTAAAAAAAAAAAAAAAAAACCAGTATCACTTATTGGGATAAAACACATGTAAAGGGCTT
The DNA here is from genome assembly GCA_004023965.1 of Spilogale gracilis. NCBI lineage: Eukaryota > Metazoa > Chordata > Mammalia > Carnivora > Mephitidae > Spilogale > Spilogale gracilis. The sequence goes on from PITA01009423.1 coordinate 43,830, forward strand.
AACACAGTAAATGGCTCATGATAAGGGCTCAATGAACATCAGATGTAACGAAGATATACTTGTCATGAAAGGAGTATAGTCATGTCATTATTTTGAATTCCTTTCTCCTAGAAAAACTCTGCCAGAGATGAGCCATTAAAAAGTATTCTACAGGTGCCTGGGTGGCTCAGTTGGTTATGCATCTGACTCCTGATCTTAGCTTAGGTCTTGATCTCTGAGTCGTGAGTTTGAGCCCTGCATTGGGCTCTGTGCTGGGTGTGGAGTCTATGTGTTAAAAACAAAAACAAAAAAACAAAAAAAGGGGGAGCGTGTCTGGGTGGCTCAGTCATTAGGCATCTGCCTTTAGCTCAGGTCATGATCCTGGAGTCCTGGGATCGAGCCCCACATCGGGCTCCCTGCTTCTTCTCTCACTCCCCATGCTTGTATTCCCTTTCTAGCTGTGTTTCTCTCTGTCAAATAAATAAATAAAATCTTAAAAAAAATGTATTCTAAACTGGACATAGTTAAAGAAGTGGCACAACTGGTGTTCAGGTAGATGGGAGGATGACAGAAAGAAAGAAATGCTGGGGCGCCTGGGTGGCTCAGTTGGTTAAGTGACTGCCTTCAGCTCAGGTCATGATCCAGGAGACCCAGGATCGAGTCCCACATTGGGCTCTCTGCTTCGCGGGAAGCCTGCTTCTCCCTCTCTCACTCCCATTGCTTGTGTTCCCTCTCTCGCTGTGTTTCTCTCTGTCAAATAAATAAATAAAATCTTAAAAAAAAAAAAAAAAGAAAGAAAGAGAGAAATGCAGAAAACTGGGATTTGGCGTGGCATGTTACTGTCTGTTAGGAGACATGTGTTCTGGGAAAGACAACAAGCCAGAGCTAACAAATGCTACCTTTCCTATGACAAGCTGCCTCTGGAGCCCTCTGCTCAATGAAGAGCAATTCCAATAAAAATGTCTCGTGCTTAAGATAAAATTAATATATTACTGTGGATGGAGTCCTAACTATAGTAAAGAACAGAAACTCCAGCAAAATGAAAAGGACCCACGAGACAGAAAAGCCTCGTTTTCTCAAATCTTTTTCTTTTCCTTAAAAAAACGAAGAAGCAGTAGCCATGCCGGTGCTCTAAGACGGGGGGCTCCATTTTTGTTGAAGTGCTTAATGAATGAGCATGCTTCCCAATAGCAATATTTACCTCTAGCCTACACTACCCGAACCAGCAAACGGTTTCCCCTCCACCCCCTCGTGTCAGAGCCAGTCCCTCTCTCCGTGTCTTCGCCGGTCTCTGTGGGCAGACGCCGCGCTCCCACTTAGCTCCCTTCTAATACTTCCTTTGGTCCAAGTGCCTCCACTTCTGCTCCACATACATCTAGCTTATTGAACATTCCCTGGTGCCTTTCAGGTTTTGTCCCCAGTCCACGTAACACAGGCTGTGGTGCGAGTGCAGGACTGTGCTCAGTAAAATATTCCATCCCACAAGGGCAGTTATGTAAACAGGCTGCTTCTGGCAGGAACATCCGATGGGATAAACAAGGCTGGGGAGAAAAAGTCCTCCGCGAGCAGTCACTTTGTCAGGGCACAGAGACGTATTTCAAATAAAGAATTCTTGTTCTTAATGTAAGACCTTGCTGTTAATAAACCTAAATTACTGGGAAAAACTTAAAAAAAGAAAAAAAAAAACAACCCTAATAAGGGCTGAGTCAGCAACTGTGATTTCTGAAACCATTTTCTGGTTTTAGAATTTTATTTTTTCAAAAATAAAAACCAAAACCATTTAAAAGTGCCAGGGAAATGAGGAGGCTACTGTAAGAATTTATAAGTCTAAGAACCTATAAAGATGCTGATGGAAATTAAGGTTAATAATCTACCAATTAAATAAGATACACAGTTATCAGAAAATGAGCAGTCTGTATCCATGCTGATGTGTTGATACATCTTGCTGTCTTAATACCTGGTCCATAGGAAGAGTGATGAAAATGCAGTATTTAGCTTGCAAACAGGAGATGACCCAAACAATTTCCCGTAGGAAGGTGCTGATAGCTCATAAGAGAAAACAGGTATCAGTAAAGCAAATAGGTCTTGTAATACCTGAAACCAGACACCTGTTAATACGTGTGGCAAGGAAGAATGCCTAGAAAGTTTCCGGCTTTTGTTTACAATTTTACTGTGAAACATACAGTGTGATGGATAGTTCCTGTCTGAACTGCAGTGCTTGCTCTGAGATGTACAACGTGCTAGTCAAATATTTTTGCATAAGTACAAACACATGTTCATTCAGCAAAATACTACTCAGGTTTCCTTTGCTCCATTAATGGTAGACAATGTGAGTAGCAGAGAAGAGCCCGGCCCAGGGGCAGGCTGACCTGGATTTGAATCTCAGCTCTGTCCCACAGGAGATCTGGGACTTTGTGGAAAGAACCCCTCTCTGGGCTTCAGTTTCCTCACCTGTAAAACTGGGATGGTCAGACCTATCTCCTGGGATCATTGCAAACACCGAATGAGACCATGCATTTACAATGCTCTTTAAGGGCAGCATATACTTGAGGAAGAGGAATATGACTGATATCACTTCATATTATCAAGATTCAATAACAGAACTAAAATTAAGGGCTACATTGCCTTCCCTCCTTGTTTTAACTATCAGTCAAAATAATCTAACAATTCCAAGCATATTTTATTTACTTACTACTCTGCTCAAGGCAGTGTAGTGTGCAAAGCACTCCAGACATTTCAGGTACTCAGAGATTACCGGGCAGAAGAATGCTTAGAAACCTGTTTTTGTTTTTTTCTTTCATTTACATACAAGTTTGAGTTTTCCAATGCCGATTCAATTTTTAAGATGTGAATGATATTCGGGTACCATGTTTTATTTTGTGTGCCCTGCAACTAATTCATAAATTATCCAAAATAATGGGATAGTTCATAAGCTCAGTCACTGAAAGATAGTGAACTGGGACCTTAATTGGCGCTGGTTGCTCGGCTGACCTTCTGCAAGTAAAACAGACAATGTCAAAAAATACAGGTTTTCTTCAGTAATCACACTGTATTTCCACCTCGGGTCCAGTTGAAACTTTCCAAGGCTGGGATGGAGTGTGTGGACATTGTTTCCATGAATGTTATTCTTACTCGTCATAGAGTGCCAGATTATTCCCTCAGCCCTTCTGAGTCATTTCAACTTATACAAACATGTGTGTGCAATGAATGAACTTAGAGCGGGTTAGAGAAATGGAAAAAATCTTTATATGCCAAAGACTGGAAAAGACTATGTGGTCTTTGGTGTTCATAAAACGGGATCACTATATAGGAAAAAAAAAACTAAAAATGAATCCCTACCTGAACCCTTTCTCTGGGCAAGGAAGGACAGCAACAATTACATCAAAGGATTTCTGTTCAGTGAAGGATATTATAGGAAAAGTTGACAGACGGGTGGAAGAATAGACGATGCTTGCAAAGCCTACAACTGAAGAGATGACATCCAAACTATTCAATGAGATCCTGCAGACCACACACACACACACACACACCATTGCCAGTATAAGTATGAACCAATATTAAGCAGGTAATTTACTAAGGAGGTAGCCTAAAGATGAGCAAGCATGTGAAGGGAAGCTGTATAGTCAAATAAATGCAAATCAAGAGCTATTAACTTCACACCTATTAGATGGCAAAACTGTAAATTCCTGATGGGGGTCAGGAATCCTGCTGGACTGTGGTGGGAACAAGGCTGGGGCAGCCACTCTGGAGGGCAGGATGGCATCATTTAGTCAAAGTAACTCCACTTATTTCTAAGACCCAGCAGCAGTTTCATTCCTGTGTCTGTATCCCCCCCCAAAAAAATGTGCCCCCAAGGTCATAGGGGGAATATGGAAGGATGCTCACTGCAGAATGATTCTGACTGTTCACCCTTGGGAACCGCACAAATACATGGCACTAAGAAAGAATGGATTTTTAAAATACAGTGTATCTCTAAAATACAGTGCTATATGGAAAAGAAAAAGAAATACAAAATTTAAAACACAGTACGATTTATGTTAGTTTAAAATATTTGCACATAAACCCTTACAACTTTTCTATGAACATATCCAAAGTTAAAAAGTACACTGAACACATTTAAACAGCTGCATATGGGAAAGTGGGAAGGTAATGAACTACCCAGGATGAAACAGAATCAAATCAGATCTCCCCTTCACCCTCCCTGCATTTATTTCTAAAGAGAAAACTCTTACCACCAGTATTTTTAACATGTACTGAATTTATCATGAAGGTAAGAAAAACGAGTGAAGGAGCCTAAAAGGTAGGAGGGAAGAAGGGAAAGATTCAAGTTTTCTTACAGGCAAGGCATTGGGTTTGACCAAAAAACGAAAATACCCTTTCTTGAAACAACAGCTGCCTTCCAGCTCTGCCTTCAAAATTCCATCCAGGCCCCCAAAGGAGTACACTCTGATAGCAATACACCCTTCCCTTTGAAGAGAACGGGAAATACCTCCCAGCCTCACCAAGAGCTTTATTCACAATGTGTTCTCTTATCATTTCCACCAAACTAATGTCATATAGAAAACTTTAGGGTCCCCCCCATTCTGTTCCATTCATTTTGGGGGAAGCAAAAATCTAATGATCTCAAGAACATTTCCTCCTCACACTTAAAAACCTCACATTTGGAGTTATAACCCTTACAGTATTATACTGCTTTTCATACCAATAGGAGCCTCTCAAGTTCACACTGTCCTAGATATACCATGGATTCCTAACCAAAATGAGAGATGACTAGTCCTATGCAAGTAGGTGAAAATCGATTGTTACAGCTTTAAGAGATGCATCCAAATGTATATTAAACTGTTAAATATAATGCTATAAATATACAAATGTGGATAAAATTGTGGATATATAATTTTGTTTTGGAAGCAACATATTAATATATGACATAAGAAAATAAAGCAACACATCATTAAATTCTAAGGAGGAACATAAACTCCTCGTTCTCAAACGGGTATGTGTCAAAGTCACCCAGAGGGCTTGTTAGACTAGACGGCCAGGCCCTACCCCACTCTCTGATTCAGGAGGCATGTGGTGGGGAGTAAGAATCCCTTTCTACCAAGTTTCCAGGTGATCCTGCCACTGGTGGTGCCCAGCCTGAGAATTCCATACCAGCTCAGGTAGTATTAACTCTAAGAGCAGAGAGATCACAACGGCATGGTTGGGACAGAAGAGAAACTGGGACACTAGGGACACCTTGAAGCTGGGCTGGGTTTTGGACATAGAGAATATAGAGGAGGTGCCGTAGCTCGGCACAGGTAGAGCCGGGGGAGGAGATGACAAGCAGTAGGGACAGCCTGATGGGTGTGGTGACAGGTAAGAAGGCAGAGGAGTGACACCTTGTCCCACTGCTACCCTCAGATATGAAGCTGGGGGACAGGACATTAAAAGCTCTCACTGGTGAGCGCTTCGGCCCACAATGCTTCTGGAGCACTTATCATAATTACAATTAAGCAATTATAAAAGAAGTTGTATAAAGTGTATTTCTCCCAGTCTTCTGTGAGAGATGGAGTGATATTTCTGGCACGTTCCCCTCCACAGCTCTGCACTGTATATACATACTGAATGAGTAAGCACACATATAGGACCTCAGAGCCAAGCTGGTCAGAGCACAGCGAACTGTTCCTGGTTCCCTCTGCGGCTCTCCTTAGAACTCAGGGCCAAAGTCTATGCAGAGCCTTGTGTTTCTCACCCAACCTTGGGCAGAGCCAAAGGTGTACAGCACAGGGAAGACTCACCAAAACCAAGTCTTACCACTCTCAAAAGGAAGGACAGTGGAGGAAGGAAGGTACTTGAGTCTCCAGTCACAAAATCCCCAAGGGAGTTGCCCCCACTATGTAACCTTAGATCGACAATCCATTCATCCTTCTGTTCTGAAATCTACAGTTGGTCCTGTCATGTTGAGACAGTAGATGGGGAAAGAGTGGTGCCTGCTCCCATCTCTGGATACGACCCAGTTCTTCCTCTTGGCCACCTGACTGGAGGCTCTGAGGACTAGATGAAAGGTGGCCAGCAGAGTTGAATGCAGTGCTCGGCACTCAGCACTTCACACATGGAAACGACGGACCCTAAGTTCCTAATGTTAGTCCCTCACATGTGCACCCTGGAAGGCTGCTTGGGCCCTTCCCTGACAATACTGGAATGAGAGCGTATGAGTCACCAACATGGCTGTCTAAGACATGGACTGAAACGACAATGACAAAAACAGACATGGCAAAAGGAGGATAAAAGGAGGATAAAAGGAGGATCCAGTTTAGGAGGTAAAAAACACACTTTTCCTTTGGAGCATCTGAAGCTGAGGGGATAGGAAGAAAGTGGGAAGTGCATTCAGTAGGCAGATGAACTTTCTGCAAAGGGAGAAGTTACAAAGTCAAACCCATAGAAGGTGCCAGTGGAAGATGTGAGGGTTAAGTTTTCTGCAGAGATGACGAGACAGAAGACAGGCACTGAGTCTGAAGGTCAGCGCAGTAGGGATGAACCAAAGAAGACAAGGAACTGAGAGGATGGAGAGAAGTGGGCTATCAGCATGTATGGCAAGAAGAGTTTTGAGGACAGCTCCAACTAGTGTCTGCTGTTGCAGACTCAAGGAGCAGAAATGGGAAAGACCATGGCTCTGATAACTGGAAATCATTGTGACATCAAGAACCAGGTTTCAAGGGTGGAGTACCCACTGGGAGGACCAAGGCCCCTACAGAATGGCTGTGATCCATTCTCTTAAGTCAGAACTTCAAGAGTTCTTGAGTAACTTACACCACTTCTCAAGCCAGGTATACGAACTCCAATTTAGTGGAAACCTAGTCCACTCTCTTTCATTCAAATGAGCCCCAAGTACGGTAAGTCTATGGGATTTCCTGGGAAGAGGAATCTGGATTGTGGCATTAGAGCTCATCTTCTGAATCATTAGCTGCTCCAAATACTCTTCCTGGCTGCCAATGACACTTAACCTGGTGTTGATTTTTTTTTTTTTTAATTTTGGGAATTACCTTTAGTGCTCATTATTAGTGTAAATAATGGAGGGACGTACATGGGGAGCAGCAGTGACTGGTTTGGAAAAAAGGCTCAGATCTCTGTGCAGGTTGGTGTGTAATGTGCAGAGCAAAGGGTGAAGTCTATTTCTACTCCACGTGAGCATAAAGCCATGAGCACACAGGCCAGCCCCTGCCGTGCTGGGGAGGACAATTCAGGACAGGGTTCATCAGGGATGCTCGGGGCCATATTGTGCACTGAGCAGTTAAGAACATAGTGAAATTCAAGTTAGAAAGAAGCAGGTGTGTGGAAAGAGGGAGAAAGAGCAAAAACCTACAGAAACTGTAACCAAGCCAAATACTTCAATCCCCAATCTAATTTAGCCCCTTTCCCATCAGGAAAATCTATAAGAGAAGAAGACAGCTTTACAGAAGGCTTAGTCAATCAGACCCCAAGGGGTGCAAATTTCCGAGGCAGCTCTGATGAGTGATGAGAAGGCCCACTGGTATATTTAGACTTCACAGGGAAGAGCTTTGAGACAGATGACACCCTGAGATGTCAAAATTGTTATTTTTGTGGAAATAAAATCTGCTGTCAAGTTTTTATTTACCAAAACTTCTCACCTTAGAGGGAAAATAAATAGAAAATTGCAAATACACTAAAGCAGTCCCTTTTTGGCAGGAGAATGGAAAAGTGAAGGTAATGATGGTTTTGATATTTTTCCAGCCTAATTAACATATGCAGAGGGGAGCTCCAACTTCATGAGGCAGAAGACAGTATCCCCCAAGTGAGCTTTCACTTGGGACGAGGGAGACAAAGGAGTGGAAAAATGGTAAAAATGGAGTTGCTTCAAAGGGCATAGGCTGTCCTGACATGGTGAGACCTATTATTGGTGTTTTCTCTCTCCTCGATGCTAACATTGATAAAAACTAAAGATATCAATGCAGGTGTGTTATCGATAGAAGAGGGGCCAGTCCGGCACCATAAGGGACAGAGACTTTTACGTACTTTTGCCACTGTAGAAGTCCAGCATTTCCTTTTCCTCTCCTGCCACATATTTGAAGACAGAGTTTTGTGTCTATTATGCAGATGTGGAAACCGAAGCTTATGTGCTTTCTCAGCTTGTTGGAAGTCATGCAACTAAGATAAGACAACTTTACCAGAATAAAACCCCCATGACAAAGGAGCCCAAAAGAAGGAAATCTCGTCAGAAAAAGAGAGGAAGTTTTCATGGAGTTGCTAAAGCCTCCAGTCACTTGGATACCTTGAAAGTTTCCCCCAAGGTGGGGAGGGGCAAGATGGAGGAAAAGTAGAAGACCCCGTTTCAAAGAGTCCCCTGAAGTGAGCTAACTATCTACAAGAACACTGTGAACACCCATGAAATCAGACTGAGATGTAAGACTCTATGGGGGCAGAGGAGCATCAGCAGAGAAGTCATTGTGACATCAAGAGCCAGGTTTCTGGATCTCTATGGGGGCAGAGGAGCATCAGAGGAGAGGTAAAGCGGGGCGGGAGCACTTGGACAGATTTCGGAGGAGAAACAGAAGGGGGAGGGAGCCACCAGAAGCAACCCACTGGAAAGCAATACCTCAGTATGCAAGTGCCCTGTGCTTGGGGACCAGCATCAAGTTGCAGTCTGGTTAAAAGCACTCAAAAACAAAAGGTCTTAAGAGGCAACCAGGGAAAGCTGACGGGCCCACTGGTAGGGACATAAAGCTGCAGGTCTGGGCGGGGGGACGGGGGACAGAAAGCACTCCCAGCGCCAGGTGAGGGAACCGGAGGGCGGGAAGCCCCAAACTCCTTGTGCTTGGTCCGCTGCTAGGGCTAGGCAACCTGCGACAGAGGTGACTCTGCATCCTTCCATGCTATAAGCAGGACTGCAGGGTACTACGACTCCCAGCGTGGGTGTGGGCTCCAGACAGCATCCGGACAGGGACAAGCTCACACAAACCAGTATTAGTCGTGGTTTCTGTGGTGCGGGACTGAAGCGACAAGTGGGGGCTTGGGCGCCGTTCTGGCTAGCAACTGCAGGTGCGCACTGCCTGTGAGTGGAGGCGGGATGCAGGGGAGAGTGCAGAGGGGGAGTCTGTGTGTCCCAGACCATCCAGAGGGGAGCTAACTGGGGCCTCTCTCTGAGATGGGGGTCTGAGTGCAGATAGCTTACCTTTGGCCCTAACTTTCTGAAAAGCTGCAAAAAGCCACAAAAGAACAAATCCTCCAGAGAACAAAAACCTGAAAACCTGGCTGCCACAGAGCCGAGCCCCTTGAAAGAGGGTGGGGAGACTCAGCCCAAGCAACACTGACTGAAAAACAACGCGGTAGGCCCCTCCCCCAGAAGGCAAGCCAGAAGAACAAGAGGACAACACCAAAGGGTCTCCATAAAACTGTAAAACCCCAACATCGGGGAAAAAGCAATATAGTAAGGTCCCAGTATTACCCCCAAATCTGTATATTTTATAGATACAGCTTTTCATTTTATTTTCTTTTTAACTTTTTCTTTTTAAGTTTTTGTCTTAAATTTTAAATTCATTCTCACAGTTTTTCTTTCATTTTTTTTTAAACCACTTATTACTACCACATGATACTTACTACAACACTCCATAATAACTTTTTACCTTGAACTTTTTTCAAACAAATATCTGTTTGGTTTTTTTTCTTTTAAATACACATATAGATATAAGCTTCAAGGTAATGCTTCATTCCTATTCAATACTACCCCTATATATAAACCAGTTTTAATTTCCCTATATTTCTAGAAAGTGGAGTCCTCTAACAATAATAAGATACACCCATGAGGAACTGAAATACTTTCCTTGCCCACAACGAGGGTTTGTACTCACCTTCCCATCCTATTCTTCTGTTAGTGTTTCTGTGTATTTGTTTTTGCCTTTGTAATATATAAATACTGTTCTTGGGGGTCGTTTGGGTAGGGTTATGCTTTCTGATTTCTTCCCCTTCCTTTTACTTTCGAGGGTCTTTTTCTTTATTCTTTTTTAGTTTTGTGCCACATAAATCCTACCATTGAGGCCCGTTTTGATCGTGTTTTTTCTTGCTTCCTTTCTCTTTTTCTCTTTTTCTCTTTTTTCTTTCTTCTTCCTTTTTGGTGCTGACTTCTGATTGCCCCAAAACCTTCCAACAAGCAACTCGCCTGGATCGTGGTTGATATATTCAGCTATACATCCCCTCAACCATCCCTCATCAAAATGACTCGAAGGAGGAACACCTGACAGAAGAAAAACTCAGAGACTGCAACCCCTCTCACAGAACTACTGGATCTGAACACAAATAATATGACAGAAATGGAATTCAGGGTAGCAATTATCCAAGCAATGACTAAGTTAGAAAAGAACATTAGTGGCAAGATGGAAGCTCTAAGGGCAGAAGGGAAAGCCAAACTGGCAGAGGTTAAAAATGCTATCAATGAGATCCAATCTAACTTAAATACACTAACAGCTAGGATAAGTGAAGCTGAAGAATGCATTAGTGATCTAGAAGACAGATGGATTGAGGAGGAGGAGCAACAGAAGTCTTGGAACAAACAGATAAAATCCCATGAAAATAGAATTAGAGAAATAAGTGATGCCATGAAATGCTCCAATATCAGAATTATCGGAATCTCTGAGGGAGTTGAGAGAGAGAGAAGGCTAGAAGATATAGTTGAACAAATCCCAAATGAAAATCACTCTAATCTGGGGAATGAAACAAGTGTTTGTGTCCTAGAAGCAGGAAGGACACCCCCCAAGATCAATGAGGCTAGAAAAACCTCCAGGAACAACTAATTGTGAAATTCATGAATCATAAATTCAAGTGACAGAGGTGACTCTGCATCCTTCCATGTGATGAGCGGGACTGCGGAGTACTAGTGCTCCTAGAGTGGGTGTGGGATAGATTTTCCTTAAGGGAAAGAGATCCCTTATGGAGGACTATCAGAATAATGTCAGACCTATCTACAGAAACCTAGCAAGCCAGAAAGCGCTGTCAAGACATATTCAGGAAACTAAATGAAAAAAATATGCAACCAAGGATAATGTACCCAGCAAGATTGACTTTTAAAATGGAAGGGGAAATAAAGAGCTTCCAGGACCAGCAAGGTCTAAAAGATATGCAACCACCAAGCCAGCACTACAAGAAATATTAAGGGGAGGGTTCTATAAAAGAGTAAAGAACCCAAGAGTGACACAGAACAGAAATTTACAGAGGTAATCTATAGAAACAAGAACTTCACAGGCAACATGATGTCAATAAAAACGTACCTATCACTAATCACTCTCAACATGAATGGCCTACATGCTCCAATAAAACGGCACAGGGTTGTAGACTGGATAAAACAACAGGATCCGTCCATACGCTCTCTACAAGAGAAACATTTTGAATCTAAAGACACTTCCAGACTGAAAGTGACGGTATGAAGGACCATCTTTCAGGCCAATGGACATCAAAAGAAAGCCAGACACATGAAAAAATGTTCGTCATCACTAGCTATCAGGGAAATTCAGATCGAAACCACATTGCGATACCACCCTACACCAGTCAGAATGGCCAAAATTAGGACAGGAAACAACAAATGTTGGAGAGGCTGTGGAGAAAGGGGAGCCTTCTTACACTGTTGGTGGGAATGCAAGTTGGTGCTGTCACTTTGGAAAACAGTGTGGAGATTCCTTAAAAAATTAAAAATAGAGCTACTCTATGACCCTGCAATTGCACTAATGGGTATTTACCCCAAAGATACAGATGTAGTGAAAAGAAGGGCCATATGTACCCCGATGTTCATTGCAGCAATGGCCACAATTGCCAAACTGTGGAAAGAGCCAAGGCGCCCTTCAACAGATGAATGGATAAAGATGATGTGGTATATATATATAATGGAATACTACGCCTCCATCAGAAAGGATGAATATCCAACTTTTGTAGCAACATGGACTGGATTGGAGGAGATTATGCTGAGTGAAATAAGCCAAGGAGAGAAAGTCAAGTATCATGGTTTCACTTACTTGTGAAGCATAAGGAGTAATATGGAGGACAGTAGGAGAATGAAAGGAAATGACAAGTGAGGTAAATTGGGGAGGGAGATGAAACGTGAGAGACTTTGGACTCAGAAACAAACTGAAGGTCTCGGAGGGGAGGGGAGTGGGGGGATGCATGAGCCTGGTGGTGGGTATTAAGGGCTCATACTGCATGGAGCACTGGGTGTGGGGCATAAACAATGAATCTTGGAACACTGAAAAAATAAAATTAAAAAGCAAAACAAAACAAAACAACAACAAAAAAAACCCCCAAGGATATCCCAATCTTTCTTCTTCCCTGAGAACGTCTCTCTGGGGCTACCCTGGGGAATATCATGCTCATTGGACTCTCACTTCTCTGCTTTTTCTCAGGGAAAATCCTGTGATCACCTTTCCCTCCTCTTGGTAGAAGTGGGAAAGTGGTTGAGGTAGGAGATGTGTGGAAACTAGCAGGAGAATGACAGAAATACTGAAGAGGGGGTGGCCAACAGCATCCTATCTTTGCCACTAATGCCCACTTCAACCGGAAGTTAGGAACGCCCTTTTCACCCACTCCTTCCACTCTCCTCAAATATAACCACCTCCCCCTGCTGCCAATTTTCAAATTGGCACAATGATTAATGACCCAGGCAAGAAGTTAATTTCCTGCCCAGTAGTACAAGGCTGATTTCCAATAAAAGAAGTCACTCAAGACAACTATTTCCTCTCCACAGCTTCTAATCTTTTATTCAGTTGTGGGCATTCTTCCCTCTCAGTGTGAAAGCAGAATCAATTTTTGAACTTCCATTTGGTGATTATTCCCAAGAATCACAGAATGCTAGTGCTGGAAGGGACCTTAAAGGCGATGTAACTCGACTTCCTCTTTTCTTGCAACTCAAGCAGGACTTAAGATGAAGGCTTTGACTTGAATCTTCTGTGTGCGCATGGTCAAGCAGCAAGCAGAGAGGGAATAGCTATAATTAAAGCACACAGCTTGGGTCCTCATTGGTCTCATTATGGAGTTACCTTTAATGAAACAGTCTATTTTAAATTGGGAACTAATCACCATGGGAGAATATTTCTGCAATTATGGGCTCAGGCAAAACACAAACAAAGCAAGTGTCAGTGAAACCCGTCAGATACAGCAACACAATTACCATGTCCAATTACCTCAGGACCCCTCAAATACTCCTTGCAGATGTAATGAGTTGTCCTGACTTGAACTACATGGATCCATCTCTTGTCTTTATTTCTCAGAAATGCTTGATAGATAACTCCACTGCTTTCTGTGAAATTAATTCTGAAAAACAGAGGTTCCTAAACTAGATGCTAATGATTGAATAATATAGTACTTTCTTTAGATGCATGACTTCCCATAGACAATTCTAGTTACAATTCAGGAAGTGCTCTCTGGGTTGCTGCCTAAATTATCTGAAATTCACAAGTGAGGGTATGCAAATGGCAAGGAATGGGTTCAGCTGATGGTGGGTTGAAGGATGGCAGAATGACTGGTAAGTACTAACACTGGAGAACCAGTAATGGACAGGAAGTTAAAAGTTAAAAGTTAAAAGATCTCAGGGCATATCATGTTCTACTTTCTAGGTATGTACTCTTCGCTAAGTGTAGTGTATTCTCTTGGAGGCTGTTTCCTTATCTGTAAACAAGCAATACTTGGGGCCTGCTGAAATGTTATAAAAATCATATAAAATAGTATGATGGAAAGCACCAATCACAGCACCTAGCAAATACTGGTGCTCTAAAAATACTTGCTGAATTTAAATATCTTAATTTCATGTTCTATGTTCTTCTTAGCCAAGACATCTTGATTGCCATAAAAATTCACTATGGCATTCCATTGTTAAAGTTACCATACAGCAACCAGAGGATCCAACAGGTCATTGTGCATTGGCTCTGGCCTATTTCCCACTCAAATGCTCTGATGAACTAAAAATCAAATGTGGGTCATACATGGTCACAGAACGTAATGGCATCTATCTGAACACTGTAATGAGGTGAAGCTGGAGGACTAGAAAAACCAAGCCTTCAGACCAGATGAGTTCTACTTACCAGCAACAAGAGCCTAGACAGACTATTGAACTTCTCTGAAACTTTCCTTCTTCATCTATAAAGTGAGAGCCCTACCAGTGACTACACAGGTAGTTATAGGATTAGATCATACTACAGCAGATGTGTGCAATACAGCCAGCTGGAATCAGTTCCCTGACTCAACACAGGTGACTCAAAATGGCAACTGCTAAAAATACACAGTCCAGGGGGTCGTTATGTGAATGCTAGTCCTCTGTTTGCAACTTATTTCACAAAAAACTAAAGACACCAACTGTTCTACCTACCGTACAGATTTTTCATGAAAATCCAATGAGAATCTAGGGAGAAGTTCAAAACTATGAAGTATTAGCTATTGGCTCCATATTCAAAGCAAAAATTACTGTACTTTGGTATTGTCCTTCGGAAATCAATCCCTGGAAAACATTTTCTTTTAAAGATTTTTATCTACCGGGTGCCTGGGTGGCTCAGTGGGTTAAAGCCTCTGCCTTCAGCTCAGGTCATGATCCCGGGGTCCTGGGATCGAGGCCTGCATCGGGCTTTCTGCTCAGCAGGGAGCCTGTTTCCTCCGCTCTCTCTGCCTGCCTCTCTGCCTACTTGTGATCTCTCCCTCTGTCAAATAAATAAATAAAATCTTAAAAAAAAAGATTTTTATCTATCTATCTATCTATCTATCTATCTATCTATCTATCTATCTGACAGACAGAGACTACAAGTAGGCAAGCGGCAGGCAGAGGGAGAGGGAGTTAGCTGCAAGCGTGAAGCCCAATGGGGGACTTGATCCCAGGACTCTGGGATCATGACCACAGCCAAAGGCAGCGGCCCAACTGACTGAGCCCTCCAGGTGCCTCTTTTTATTTATTATTTAAGAGCAAGAGAGCGCAAGCAGGAGCTTGGGGAGAGCCAGAGGGAGAGGGAGAGGAAGAAGCAGACTCCCCACTGAGTAGGGAGCTGGATGCGGGACTCAATCCCAGGACCCTGAGATCATGACCTAAGCTGAAGGCAGACGCTTCACCAACTGAGCCACTCAGGCGCCCCCCTGGAAAACATTTTTAATGATCTCTTTTTAAGCTCCAAAAGGTTCCAAAAGGTGTCAAAATTGGAACTGATGAAGCTATACGCAATTTGTTGTAGAAGATCAAGTGCAGCTTTGGCTAAAAACATAAACTTTCTCCACACAAACCAAGGCAGACAACATACAAAAGCAGTTTTTGAAAATTTACAATGTGAATTGAAGTATGTCCAATTAATACACATTTTGCACTTCATATACAAGCTTGAAAGTGGTAACTCCGGAAAAATTTTGTAGGCCTGTATGTTCCTACTCAGCTTACCCACTTATGGGTGAGATGGTTGCCTGAGGTTCCTTGCTTCCCTCCACATTCAACATAGGAAAGAAGGTCGACCTCGCTTTCATAATCTTTGAGATCCAGATGATCTAAGGTCGAAAGTTACACTTTCAAAACTGAAGTCTTTACCTCACTTAATACGATAATGGGTAGGGATATGAACCTTCAAAATGGCCAAGAGCTAGAGAGCCAGAAGATATTTCCAAGAGTTATGGAATGTCTTAGCAGAATGTTATTTTCTATTGAAAAATCCATCTGTGTTCCAAGCTTTCCCAGCCTAAAATTAGTGGGTGGCTCAATCATCACCCAGAGAACTCAGCCAGGCTGCCACTCTTAAGTTGGACAGCACTTATCCCCTTGCTGGCTCTCTCAGAGGTCGTATTCTGAACTTCCCTGGTTGAATGCAAAACATATTAGCTAACTAACCAAACAAACTGGAAGGAGGGAGGACACAAGACCTGAACCTGGCAAACTTGAGGGCTGCGAAAACATGCTCAAATGCTCTGGGGCCACGGGGAGGGTGACCCAGAGAGCGAAGGAGGTGGTTTTTTTAAAGTTTCAATCCTTATGTATCCACAGATACAGTCACCGAAAACACAGAATTAGAAAGGAATGAACTGCAAACCAAAATTCTTCTAACTTGAAATACCCACAAGCCTGAAGGACCAAGTAAGGCATCATATCTGGTAAAACTTTTTCCCCTCCTAGCCTGATTCAGGTAGGAGTTCTCTACGTCTTCATTCTCATATTCATTCTCTGCACCTACCTTTCTTCTCCTATAGACATAAGGTTGGGGTGGTGGGCAGAGGGCAAGGAATGAATCAATTTAAAGTGAAAGGACCTAGGTTCAATCTATCCATTTAATAGCCACTAATCTGGCATAGAAACCTAATGTTGCCGTCCTCAGTTTTCTTATCTGTAAAATGGAAAAACACATGAACTGCTGATTTCGGCATGTGAGTGTGTAGACGTTCTGCATTTGGAAAGGCAATGCAAACTGCAGGACAGAATACAGGAATCAGGATGCTTAAATACCTCCAAAGCAACAGCAAAGCTCCTCCACTAGGCTAAGTAACGAGGGCCTCTGATTCTTTAAGGATCTTAACATTTTAGATGTTTTGCGTACTTCCCATTTAAGCTCTAGATGATCACGCTAAAGTCTGAACCTCCACAGAGGCTGTCTTATGGAGGCCTGCAGTATTCCAGAGCTTTCCTGTGGCAGGCTAAGGGCACTGGCAAGGGCAGCCTAACAGGGATGTTGGCTAATCTTGTGTCAATCTGGTTCAAACACGGTTTCCAGTTATCTGGTCAAAAATTACTATAGGTATTTCTGCAAAGGTATTTCTGGGGATGCAATTAACATTTACATCAGCACATGATAAGTAAAGCATACCACTCCCCATAACGTGGTGGGGCCTCATCAGCTGAAGGTCTCAACAAAAAGACGGAAGTTCCTTGAGAAGGAGATTCTCCCAATAGAGCCTCTGGTCTCGGAATGCAACTCTTTGTATCTTCAGCCAGCTTCCACAAATGTCTGAGTCAATTCTTTGAAAGGCATCCATCTCTTCTCCCTCTCTCTGCACACACACATGCCCTACTGCTGCTTCTCTGGACAAGCCTAGCATATTGAGTTTCAGCCTTAGTTTTCTTTAACACTAAACCATGAAAATTTACTTCATGGTGTCCTTCGCTTCCACTCCAGATGTGGATGTGAATGCTGTCCTATGGTCCGCTCATCTTCTGATGAGCGGCTCCAGAAGCATCCCTACTACGATTCCTGTACATCTATTCCGTGAAAGCCTTGGCCCAGTGCTGCGGGGAGACCTCTGGAGGGCAGATAAAACATTGCTGGGTAGCATGCCTTCTCTGCAGGCCTTTAACGAAACTGGAAACCCTGAAGACGGTTTTCTTCACAGAAGATGATGGGCTTGGGCTGGGCCTATGGGGAGGGCTGCAGACTGAACCACTCCATCCATACCTTTAGCCTCTACCTTGTACAGACCTGTATCTCCCTAATCCTTCTCTCCAGCCCAGTCTGCCTGAAACTCCACTGGACAACTATCCCTGAGCATGCCTCACAGACAGTGAACGTACACAAACCGCATTTCACAGTATTCCTTTTTCTAATCTGATCTTTCCCCTCTGCTTCTTAACTTCCCAAATGAAAGTCAAAATCCATAAAGTAATAGCAAACCCGGAGCCGGGGCTGGATATCACCTTCATCATCACCAGCTGGCACCACATCTACTTCATCACACGGTAATACTAGTTGTTCCATACGAGTATTTCTCGATGCTGTTCCTTCCACTCCAGCCCTGCTGCCTAAGTTTTGGTTCCCAGTAATCTTCATCTCTGGATTCTGAACGCCACCCACCCATCCATCCATCACAGTGGTGTTGGGATGAGCACACTAAAATGCAATCTGTGGGGCCTGGGTGGCTCAGATGGTTAAGCATCTACTCTCAGCTCAGGTCATGATCCCAGAGTCCTGAGATCGAGGGCCGCATCAGGCTCCCTGCTCAGTGGAGAACCTGCCTCTTCCGATCTCCCTCTGTCTCCTGCCCCCTCCCCCCTGCTTGTGTACTCTCTGTCTCACTCTCTCTCGCTCTCAAAAGAATAAATAAAATCTTTTAAACAATTAAAAATAGCAGTGCCTGGGTGGCTCAGAGGGTTAAGCCTCTGCCTTCAACTCAGGTCATGATCTCAGGCTCCTGAGATTGAGTCCTGCATCAGGCTCTCTGCTCAGCGGGGAGCCTGCTTTCCCTTCTCTCTGCCTGCCTTTCTGCCTATTTGTGATCTCTCTCTCTGTCAAATAAATAAATAAATAAATAAATAAATAAATAAATAAAAATCTTTTTAAAAAATTAAAAATAATAAAATGCAATCTACTGCTATAGTAATGGTCCTGGCTGAAATCCTTCATCAGCTTCTCAAAGACATTTCCAAACAACTCAAAATCCTTGGCAGAAATGACATGTCCTTCAAAATGTAACAGCTCCCTCCTCTCTAGCATCACTTCTGCCAAGTCTTCATAGAGCCCAGAGTTTCTGCACACCTACCTGCACTCTTGGCTCTGTGGACACCCTTCTCCTTCTCAGTTTGGCAAAATGCTATTCTAGGTGCTGGGGGCAGAATGGTAAGTCACATAGACAATGTTGGCCCTTTCGAGGTTCTAGTCCAGTGGTGTCAGTGGACAGGTGTCAGTTATTAACAAACAATAACCCAAAGTAGTATGTAATTATGACTGGGATGAATGCTGCAAAGAAAAAAGCTCTGAGATTCTCCTAATTTCAACTCAGGTCCTGATCTCAGGGTTGTGAGACTGGGCCCCGCATTGGGCTCCATGCTCAGCAAAGAGTCTGCTTAAGATTCTCTCTCTCCTTCTCCCTCTGCCTCTACCCACTCTCAAGTAAAATCTAAAAAAAAAAAAAAGACTGTCTATCTCTCCCTCTGCTCCTTCCCCAACCACTTGCACTCCCTTCGCTTAAAAAAATTTTTTTTAAATGCACTATAAAGGCAAAGCATGTTATCTAAACAACTCAACAATAAAGAAGAAAATAAATAGTAGCAATAAACACATAGTACTTACTGGCTGCTGGGTACTTTCAAGTGTTTTCCTGCTCTTAATATCATTAGTAACAAGGTACAAAAAGGTTAAATTTAAGTAACCTGCCCAAGGTCCTATAGTTAGCAAGCTAGTGCGGGGTAGGGACTCAAGCTATTCAGGTCTAGGATCTGGCCCTTAGCCACTATGCTAAGGCCACCACTTGGCCCATCTCCAGTCCTATTCCCTGAATGAACTGACGTAAAGTGTCTTACACATGCTTGTATATGTTTTTTGGTGCTCAAATACATAAGACCAAACAGATTTAAGAGAATCAACATATATGTGAATTCTTTCCCTACAAAAGCAAAATTTTGATAATTGGTCTGAAGAGCAATGGGAAGTCACCTGAGTTTGTTTCTTTCATCATGGCAGGAGGGCCATCAGATTTGTGTTTTAAAAAGATTCTCACACTCTGGCTCCCAAATGGAGAATGGGTGGGGTGAGGTGGGGCAGGTAGTGGTGGAGGCGAGAAGCAGCATCCTAGGAGCTCCCTGCAGTCCTCTGGGCATACTGTTGCATACTGCAGGATTCCCTTTATCCAGTACTCCTTTATCCATTCATCAGTGGGCACTGAGGTTGTTTCCACATCTTGCCTGTTGTGAAGAGTACTCCAATGAACACTGAGTGCTAGTGTCTCTTCAAGATCCTCACTTCAATTCTTTTCAATAAATATCCAGAAGTGATATTGCTGGAACAAACAGTAATGCTCTTTTTAACACTTTGAGAAATCGCCACACTGTTTTCCATCCTGGCTCCACCATTTTGCATTCCCACCAACAGTGTACCAGGGTTCCCATTTCTCTACATCCTCACCAACACTTGTTATCTATTTTTTTTTTTAAATAACAGCCATCCAAACAGGTGTGAAGTGATTTCTCATTGTGTTTTTGATTTGATTTTCTCTGACGATAAGTTAACACTGAGTATCCTTTCATGCATCTAATGTGACATGTGTATGTCTCCTCTGGAGAAGAAATGTCTACTCAAATTCTTAGCTCATTTTTCAATTGTTTTGTTTTGTTACTATTGAATTGTAGGGGTTTCTTACATACTTTGGAGATGAGCCCTTTATTGGATACATGGTTTGCAAATACTCTCTCCCACTGTGTAGATTGCCATTCTACTCTGTTGGCTTTCTTCGCCATGCAGAAGTTTTCATTCAATCGAGCCACTTGATAGATCCACTTGTCTATTTTTGTCTCTGCTGTCTATGCTTTTGGTGTCATGAAAATCACTGCTAAGATCAATGTCAAGCTTTCTCTCTATGTTCCTTCCAAGAGTTTTACAGTTTCAGGTCTTGGGTTTAAATTAAGTCTTTAATCCATTTCCAGTCGTGTTTGTGTATGGTATAATATAAGGGTACAATTTCATTCTGTTGCTGGTATGTCTAGTCTTCCCATCACTATGTGTAGAAGAGACGATCCTCTCCCTGTTGTGATTCTTGGCACCCCTGTCAAAGACCAACTGATTGTATATGCGTGACCTTATTTCTGCGCTCTCTATTTTGTCCCATTGGTCTGTATGTCTGTCCTTATGCCAGTACCAAACTATTTTAATTACTGTGGCTTTTAAATAGACTTTGAAATCAGGAAGTGTGATACACCTCCAGCTTTGTTCTTCCTTCTCAAGACTGATTTGGCTATTCACCATCTTTTGTGGTTCCATGTGAATTTTAGAATTTTTCATAAGAGCATTTTTAAACTAAACCATGCTAGTTAGAAAAAAACCAAACCCAACCTGCACTTCATATAATCCATCTCAAAGGTTCCAGATTATTACGTGTTTTAGTATAACATATTACCATTTGCCTAACACGCATTTGCATCATCTTTGAAGGAAACAGCAGTCACCAGTTTTAACGGTGGATCTATTTCAGCTTAGAAAGACATCCGGTGTCAGCAAGCTACCCCTGCCCAGCAGCCCACTGACGAAGGCAGCAGTCCAAAATATTCACAGTGTCTCCCACTCCGAGCTCTTCTGCCCAGTGCCTACATACAGAGAGTTGCGGCCTGGTTCCCTCCCATCCCAAGCACTGGGCCAGGGGGTTCTCCACTTCCTTCCTGGGCACAAAGGCAGTCTTTGGATCATCTCCTGCTCTGTTTCTGGCAAGGTTCAGGTCTCCAGGGACCTGTGAGCATCCTGTTCTGGTCTTCTCACAACCTACCCTAGAGGAAGTCTTGGAAATGCCTTTCGGTAACTGGTATTATCACCTCTGTATTATATTCTCACGGATGTGCTGCCTCCCTCATCCCACCTCCAGACCCCATCTGTCAGACTTTGTTTCTTCTGGATTTGATCTCTTTTTGGACCCAAATAATCAACTAGATTTAGACTGGAAAGGCTACATTCTTGTTAAAACCTGGACTTGCACTGTTGGTTTCTTCACTGAAATTATCAATAATTATGTCTAATCATGCTAAATGGAAAAAAAAGTTAAGCATTTACTATGCTGAATAAACAGCAATTTACTATATCTAGAAATGCCTAATTACTTGAAGAGTATTGGGGAAATGAAATTATATGGGTAAAAAATTAAACTTAAAGATTTCCAGTACAAAACCATTTTAAAAATAAAACACTACTGGAGGCGCCTATGCCAGTTAAGCGTCTGACTCTTGGTTTCAGCCTAGGTCATGATCTCATGAGTCGTGAAATGGTGCCCCACATTTGAGCCCCACATTGGGCTCCATGGTCACTGGGGAGTCCACTTGGAAGATTCTTTCCCTCTGCTCCTCCTCCCCACTCAGGGGCATGCACATGCGCATGTGCTCTCTCTCAAATAAACAAATCTCTAAAAATAAAATAAAACACTACCAAATGATAAAACACATGCATATACATATGCATAAATTTATAGTAATGAAGTGACAGGTCAGAGAGCTAGTAAATAGTCTACAATAAAGTAACAGTCTATAAGCAAACCAGACAAGTAAAATGTACAAGCAAATCAAACAAATGCACAGAGTACAATTAACCCTTCATTATCCACAAATTAATTACAAAGTCATGGCATTTTTGAAAAGGTTAAAATGACAACAAATCAGTGAAATGTCTATGTTCTAGAAGACCACTGTTGGGAATCCAGCATTATTACTAAAGCATGGGGAATCTTTTCACTGATCATATTTTATCTAATGAAATTGTTTAAATATGAACCCGCAGTAAAATTTGGCAAGTTTTTAAACTGAAAATACCATTTAATGACAAAGCAATAAAACAAAAAAATCATGATATAAAAAAGATAGGACAAGTAATTTCATTTTAATCTATGCTGAGTTCTTTAGGAGACTGAAAAATAGGAAAATCTTTAAGAAGTCTCACTACAACCTGGATAAGGCAATGCTAATCTGGTTAAACTGGCAATGGGTACAGGAAATAACAGTTTCTGGTTAAATGTGCTCAAAAGAGCAAAGGCTTATTTAGTTTTCAAGATGAAAAGTAACTGATGAATTTCTGGCAGGGATTTACTTGCTAAGTTGATGAAAATGACAATGGGGACAATGTGACCCAGGTCTCAGATTTAGGTGATGATGGCACTGTGGACTTAGGCAGTCAGAGGAAGGGTCCAGCTAGCCAAAAGCAGATCAAATGTGGTCCAGTGGTTAATCTTCTCAAGGGTCTAAACATTGGAAGTGCTTCTCACTAAGATTATATTAGGTCTACACTATACTACACACTCTGGGCTGGTTTTACTTTAACTCCGACTTGGGTTAAAGTCTGGGAGTCCCCGTATAAATTACCATGTTTATCAAAGGCTGACAATATCAACATCAACATATTGCTTAATTATAAACGTAACTGAAAAAGAAGCAAAGTCAAGCAAGTCTAGAATTTCAAATGCAATAACGAGATACAAACATGTAGGGATACTTTCACACAAAATAAAATCACTGGCTTAGATCTAGCAATACAAACGCACAATACCATTCTTTTATGAGAACTCCTTTAGGTATTCTGCAAAGCTTCATCAATATAAAGCATATCCTCTTATAAAATGATGGGTATTATTAGAGGTTAACTCGCCATATGAAGAATGTGTCCAAGTCCTGGTTGACGATTCTTTCGTTTCAAACTCTATATAGAAATAAAATTCCAATAAAACCTAAGGATTTGGGTTCTCTTTTGGTGGCAGAAGAACAAATGGCTTATTGTTCTGCTTATTTTTGTGTTGCATTAATGTTATGTGAATCAGAGATATGATCAACTTATTACTCCTGGTTGTGCTTCAGACACTGAAAAATGAAGATATATGGAATCATTTGATTTTGGAGAACTTCACAGCATCTGATTCAAGAACTTTTAATAAGGTTCCCAAAACACAAACTTAACATCAGAAGAATATTGGCAAAGCAGAGTTGAATTGCAGGGGGGAAGGCCCTGCCGAAGGCAGCAGATCTGAAAAGAACCTCCCACAGCGAGGAAAGAGGTAGAAGCCAGGGTTAAAGAGAAGGGAGGGGACACGGTGTGGGCAGCATCTCGGTTCAACTGGATCTCAGTCTCTATTTACGCTACATTGCTGTTTG
The DNA here is from genome assembly GCA_004023965.1 of Spilogale gracilis. Lineage (NCBI taxonomy): Eukaryota > Metazoa > Chordata > Mammalia > Carnivora > Mephitidae > Spilogale > Spilogale gracilis. Next base: position 67,339 of record PITA01009423.1, read on the forward strand.
GAAACAAAACTTGGAGACGTCTGAATATAAATGCACCCTGAGAGAGCCAGGCCTGAAGCCTTTACATTAAGGAACTATGTATACGCATTCGTTGTGTCCCCAGCTGCTAGTAGTGCACACACGACAATTAAAAAAATGAAGTGATTTTGAGACGGTTAAGGAAAAGAAGAATATGACAGCTGAGAGAATGTAAGATTCAAGTTTAGTAACAAGAACATTATCACAAACACATGGCTGCAGCTCTGGTCTGCCGAAAGCACTGCTCTGCAAACAAGGAAAACCTCCTCTCCTCGCTCAACAAGGAGGACCTCCCATCCTCCCATGGGCTGCTTGTGCACAATGAGGACAAGAAGGAACTCCTACTGGAAATAGGGAAATGAGAAACATGAAATGGAACCAAATTCAGAAAAACAATCTTTTCAAAAGTGACTGAGGGAACTGTACTAACTAGGTAATAGAGAATGAGTTTGGAATTTGGAAGAAAAGACAAGGTTGGGTCTTGAGGAAGAAAAGGAATCTTCTCTAGGAAGTGCCATGAGATGCAAAAAACCAATTACTTGAACTCAAAATCACAGACAAACCAAATCAAGGTCAATTAAAAAAATGTTAGGTATGTTGCACAATATATCAAAGTGGGGGAAAAGGAGCAAAATGGGGTGTGTGAGACAGTTCTTGTCCACAGACAATGGCTGTATCTAACAAACAACAAACTGTGTACCTTAGTAGAGATTTCTCTTGCCTAACCTTTCATGCCAGGTAACTGTCTCATTTGCTTAAAGACCTCTGTGGTATTCCATTATATAGGTAAACCTTAAGCACTCCCTAATTTTGATCTGTTATTGCCATGAGTTAATTTCAGGGAAGGTAAGATCTGGAGTCTGACATGGCTGGGCTTCAGGTCCCTTTATAGCTCTGCAAACTCACTCTTGAAATGCCAAAGACCATGATTCTAAGACAGGAATGAAATGTTGGTTGAGGCCTCCTTGCTAATTTGAAAACTACTTTTGGAATCTGCAATTATTTCTTAAAATAGAGATTTAAAAATCTCTGAATTCAAACTAGATTTTAATTTATCTAGTTTAAACCTGCTTTAAAACTTTTCTAAAAAGCCACAAGGGAATGCTGTACAAATTATCAAAAGGATGTATTATGTTGCTCAATGCAAACAAAGGGCAGAGAGCCAGGGTTGTAACCATGATTAACAAGACTTGTCCTAGTTTTGACTAGTAAATGTCTCAAGAAGTTCCATTATCTTGAATAAATTAAAATTTGGTGTTTGAAAGAAAACTATTTATACCCCACATTACCATAGGAGAAATGAAGAGTAATTAATACCCAACATCAGCCTAGAAAGTCAACCAAAACTCAACATGAACATTAATATTAAAGGACACCTCTCTTTCCCACCTTGTAAATATATAATTCACCAACTCAAATGAGGGGATATAAGAGAAATCAAATATATTTATGATATCAATAACAACTAACTGGTATATATTTTTTCAATATTTTATTTATTTATTTATTTGACAGAGAGAAACACAGGCAGAGAGGGAACACAAGCAGGGGGAGTGAGAGAGGGAGAAGCAGGCCTCCCGCCGAGCAGGGAGCCCGATGTGGGACTCGATCCCAGGTCTCAGGAATCATGACCTGAGCCAAAAGCAGTCGTTTAACCAACTGAGCCACCCAGGCGCCCCAACTAACTGGTATTTTATTTTTTAGGTTAATTAGGTCATTAATGTACATTAACTCTACGAAAGCCATGCAGACATCATCTGTTTGGGTAATTACAAAGAATCATGTCTGAAGACAAATAAATTTCATAGACTTTATCATATTTATTCCAATCACCCTAACATGCAATTAAACTGTCCAGAATTATTCAGTTGTCTAGGCCTTACCTGTAACATATGAGTCAGACTACATGTTCTTCAAGGATCATTTCAGAACTAAAATTCTACACATTGCTTTGGGTTATATATGAGATTACTACATCAAATGTAATAGATATAAAATAAAACCGGTTTTATTTTAAACCTTTGTTCTCTGAAAGTCCATAAATTTGAATTTATACACATTTTAAAAGTTAGAGGGACTGAACTCTTCATGGTCTTCATAATTTCTCTAGAAATGGAAAGTCCACTAGGACCAATAAATACAAAGTCAAACTATTCTCTTCAAATGTAGCCATCTTCCTAAATAATCTTCAAAAGCTGTCAGGGTTTTCTAATGTTTTTGTCTTACAGGCTGAAATTATTTATTAAACAATTAGAAATAATTATCTTTAGCACAATGGTTTCCAATCAGCTAAGCAATAACCAAGAAGTATCATAAGATACCTGAAAATTATGTACATTGAGTAACTTCTACATATAAGGATCTCTTTCCAAAAATAGGTAGAAGCCATTACTATTTATAACAATTTAGAAATCAGTAAATATCATAAAAATATATTATACAGATATAAAATATTTGCTGAATAAGGGAATACTAAATTCATCAAATTTCCACTTATTAGATGAGCAAATCTTACTGATTTTACTACCTGATAAACATTTGGTTTTCCATATTTCCTTAATCAACCAATACAAAATGTTACCGTGTGTGCTTCCAAACTGTCATGCGGTTAAAAATGGATCCTTGATTTTTGAAAAGGTAGCATAAAGTACTGAAAACAATGCATGCTTTTTAAGCCCAACCCTAAAACTTCAATGAACTCAAAAAGGACATTTGCTTGAGTTCAGGGAATGTGAACACAGCATGAGAAATGTGAACATTCTTAGTAAGCTGACATCATCATGACAACTTTGGCAAGGCTCCAAGCGTCTCAAGCAGAACCGACCAAGTCTTGTTTATGAAGTGGGAGAAAAGAAACTTGGACTTTCTGATTTACACCTTGGCAACAAGGAGAGATAGTTAAAAGAGAACACTTTTTATGTACAGTATCTGGCAAAATTCAGTGAAGAAATGAAAAGAAATGAAAAGCTATCTGAAGTTAAAAACCTCCCTCCTCTTTTTTCAGAATGAGTCACTCGGAGTCACTCTCCTCCCTAAATATATATACACATTGAGACATAAAAAAGTCTATTTATGAAAGTAATATAACCACTTTACAGTTTGGAAAGTAAGAAATAAAATAACCCATAGCCGTCCAACCTCAATAGAACTACTATTATACTATGCTGATGAGGATTTTTGACTAATATTAGAACACTCTTGTTCCACGTCCTTTAAAAACAGAGCCAATGTCTTTAAAGATATTAAAAAATGGACCCATAGACATTTCAATTAGGTTTAAGGAAGGCTAAACATTTCTACTCGAACTTGTGGATGTCAGTATTTCTGACTAAAGATGTGTTCTAGCTGATACTGCTTCAAACTAAACACAAAACCCCTTTGCTCTAGGAAATTTAAAAACAGCATTTAAATGCAGTTTTAAAAATAGCTTTACACGTTAACTCTTGTAGGTTGTGGATCACTTTCTGAAGTTCTTATTTGGACATCTGTCCTTCACTGTACAGCAAACTGTGAACAGAAGAGTTTTCCTTTCTATTTTGTGCCATGAAGAGATAACACGAGTCATAAAAACCTCAAAATTCAACCTATAGAAAGAAACAAACCAAGCAAAGGAAGGCCTACTGGTTTCAAAACACATATGACATCCAACTGGTCAAGGTTTTACATTTCTGTTCCACATTAAGTTTTAGGGCACATCAGGAATGTAAAGCATGATTTTTTTTATTTTTTTATTTTTCAGTGTTCCAAGATTCACTGTTTATGAACCACACCCAGTGCTCCATGCAATCCGTGCCCTCAATACCCACCACCAGGCTCATCCATCCCCCCACTCCCCTCCCCTCCAAGACCCTCAGTTTGTTTCTGAGTCCAAAGTCTCTCATGTTTCATCTCCGTCCCTGATTTACCCCCCTTCACATTTCCTTTCCTTCTCCTACTGTCCTACATATTATTCCTTGTGCTCCACAAGTAAGTGAAACCTATGGTACTTGACTTTCTCTGCTTGGCTCATTTCACTCAGCCTAATCTCCTCCAATCCCGTCCATGTTGTACAAAAGTTGGATAATCATCCTTTCTGATGGAGGTGTAATATTCCATTGTATACATGGACCATATCTTCTTTATCCATTTGTCTGTTGAAGGGCACCTTGGCTCTTTCCACAGTTTGGCGATTACAGCCATAAGCATGCTATTTTTAATAAGATTATAATTTATTAGGTAAGTTCCTACTCATCAATGTACTCTGTTTTTGAATGGTATGCCTATTTTTTGCTGGAAGAGAGCAAACTTAGCAAAACAGTGTGTGAGGAAGTTGACAGATTGGGGATTTAGCTATAAGTATCTGCATCTTCAGTTAAGTTCTTAGTATTTTGGCTAAACATCTGGTACTTCTGTCATCTCAACTTTTAATTTTTATGATACACTGCTGTATTTCCTTACCTCATTAAAAAATGTTGAAAATAATCAATGATGCTATTTTAATGTAACCAGGAAGTAATTTTCATTCAATTGCGTTACACTAGGAAGAAGCCCCTAAATAACCATTTGAGTGCCTTAGTCACATATCCTTTTTAATCACGGTTATATATTCACTTTCTGAGCACTCCAATGGTTTTAAAAGGTTACCTTTAGAGTTATTACTCATTAATCTGACTCAAATTTGTCATCAGAGAAGACCTAAGTAAAACTATATGATGTAAGCAGGAGAACAAAAATTACAGTTCTTGGCTCTAGTTTAACTCAGATATAAATGATACACTAATAAAGGTTCAGATCTTTTCCATGAAAAGCTTCACAGTGTGGACCGAAGGGTCCATATGATACAAGTTTCATATGATTCAACCAAGTTTATGAGTCACACTTCATTTGGCAAAGTTTGACCAAGAAAAATGTAGACATCATGAGTTCAAGGATGACTTTAACCACTCAATGTCCTAGAAACCTGGATATTAAATATGGTATACTCGAAAATGAAAATGTATTTCTAAAGCAATACTTCCCTTTCTTATCAGGCCTCTTAAATAGAAAACGTCACTAACACAAAAACCCCAAATTTTATTCGGCATGACTTAACAGATCCCACAGTTTAAATCTGACCAGCTACCCCATGTTAAGACTCTCAGTACACTCTTTGAAAAGATGGATTAAAATATTAGCTTCCATGCCATAAAGAAATGCCTGTGAAAAGGAAACTTTTCCTCGGTGGAGGTACACAGCTGTTGATATGTAGATTTAAACGGTGCAAATGCATTATATCTAAAACATCCAATATTAAATGGGGAAATAATATAAATGAAGATGATTTAAAAGTGCTTTTAAAGCTAAGTATTCTCAGTGCTGAAACAAAACCAACATCCTTTTCCCTCTCAACCCCACGCCAAACAAAGCCCTTTCCAGCAACAGCAGGATACATCTTATCAGAAAATAGGCAGGCACCAATTTACAAACTTTTGGTGTTGCAAAACTTTACTTATTAGTCAGGTCTACAAAACTTTATCATTTTCCCAGAGAAACAAGATTACAACTGGGGATTAAGTCGCCAGATCGGCACACAAAACCTGATTTAAGCGACGATAATAACTAAGGCAGGGCCAAGAGTGCTGCAGGACGCTGGGAAAATGCATCCTAGGCCAATCCCACGTGGGGGGGAGGAGCCTGTCTTCTTGAGTGGCCACACTGGTCTGTCAGTGGGAACCCTGTCCTCCTCACTGCCAGTCACTGCTGGAGGAAACAGTGGTGTAGGCTCCATAAGGCAGGGCTGTGGAGTGGCCTCTAAGAGGGCCACAGTTTCAGGAAGGGAGGGGCAGAACTGGGGGTTGGGGATGACAAGCTGAATGGAAACATGGAGGGATGTAGGCTGGGTAAGGAGGTGAAGAGTGGGAGGTGGAACAGAAAGAGGAGTGGGACTAGGTCTTGGGCAGTCTGCTTTAGCCAAAGTTTACCCACCCCCATTCTGTGGATCTACCTTCTCTTTCCCCAAGATCAGATTAAAAACACCAGACCTGTGAACATCTGTGATTATGAGAGAAGGCAAGAATCTCCACGGAAGATGGGTCTGCACGGACTGGAGGAGAAAGAAATCCAGGCTGATATGGGATCTATAGAAGACAAAAACTTCCCAGCTGTGGCCACTCCCTTCTGGAGCTGCTACTAATATAAACTGGTATAAACTGAGAACACAAAGGAAATTAGAATATAAGGCACCTGGCTCACTGGGTTAAAGCCTCTACCTTTGGCTCAGGTCATGATCGCAGGGTCCTGGGATGGAGGCCCGTATCAGGTTCTCTGCTCAGCGAGGAGCCTGCTCCCTCCTCTCTCTCTGCCTGCCTCTCTGCCTACTTGTGATCTCTCTGTCAAATAAATAAATAACTCTCTTTTTTTTTTTTTTAAAAAAAAAAGGGAATTAGAATATAAGAAAACAAAGCAGTTTGATGAATTTTTTATTAATAACAGACCAACTCACACTAAACCTTTCAACTGTATGTTTCCAAATGCCAACTAGATCATTTGTTGTTTTTGATAGAATACTGAATTCTTAGAAGTGACAGGTATTAATATGGAAATAAAAGTTACATGCATTTTCTATTTAGAGTGAGAACCTATACGTACAACTTTCTTCACTGACTTTATTTCCACTCGGGATGAATGAATACTTTTAAATGTCCTCACATAAGGAAATGGACAAAAAAGTTCTAATCAGATGCTGATAAAGTCAGAAGATTCATTTTTTCCAACAAATACCTTCTGTGGGCCTAGTGTGTGCCAGGTATTTTCTCAGAGTAGGGGATTCAGCAGTGTTAGGTCAGAGAAGTTCTAAGTGCGGCTTGTATTTATGAGTGACAATACTGCCACGAAGGAGGTATCTCAACACACAACTGGTCTCTGTGAACTACATACTACTTATCTACATACTAGATTCATTCATGTATGGCCAACTTTTTTGACCTTGGCCCAACCGTAAGAGTTGAAAGAATCTGTCACACTTTGTTAAGTTCTCAACTCACTGGTACAGTTTCTTGAATTTCTTGCTTTGATTACACCATGATCTTCCTTAACTCAACACTTTAACTTTTGAGTTACATTAGGCAGAAGTACATTAGACAGAACACAAAGTTTACCAGCAGGTATCTGACTATATATATCATATGCTGAAATCACACCACCACGGGCAAGTAGATTCTGAAGTGTTTTCTGATGGCGAGTCAATTCTATGCTGTTCTATGAGTGTGTGCAAATACTGGCCAGTGGAATCTGGACCTTAAGGATTTAGAACTGTTAGAGGGCTAGGGAGAGCTTAACAGAGGGAGGAAGGGGAAGTTATGGAACTTGGGGAAGGTAGGGGAGAGGCGTGAAGAAGAGGGGATGAAGGGAGAACTAAAACTCTCCAAAGTCAAGAAGACAAAGTTTTATTCTTAGAAATTTTTAAAATTATTGGGGTGCCTGGGTGGCTCAGTTGGTTAAGTGACTGCCTTCAGCTCAGGTCATGATCTGGAGACCTGAGATCCAGCCCCACATCGAGCTTTCTGCTCGGCAGGAAGCCTGCTTCTCCCTCTCTCAGTCCCTCTGCTTGTGTTCCCTCCCTAGCTGTGTTTCTCTCTGTCAAATAAATAAATAAAATCTTTAAAAAAAAAAAAAAGAAAGAAAGTTTTAAAATTATTTTTATTTTTAAATTTTACTTATTTGTTTGTTTGTTTGGCAGGGGAGGGCAGAGTGAGAGAGAGGGAGAGAGAATCCTAAATAGGGCTCCACCTCACAACCTTAACATCATGACCAGGCCAAAATCAAGAGTTGGGACACCTAACCAACCAAGCCACCCAGGCACCCCTATACAGTTTTTATTAACAAACTGACAAGTTAGAAATGGACTATTACAAATAAAGGATGTCCTATATGGGTCTCTGTTAAGAAACTGGTGAATATTGTTGACGCCAGAGGAACCACAGTTAATACATATGAAGTCTAAACTCTCTTATTACCTAAACTGGCAAATTCATTAGCATTATAAGGTTGCAGTAAAAATGAAATAATCATTTAGCCTTTCCCCTCCACATTTGTATTTTGTGTTCCCTATACTGAAATTCCTATTAGTGATGAAAATATTTAACAATAAAACAAAATCAGCAAAAGATTATGTGGGTTTTCATAGATTTTTTTGTGCACCCCTAAATATGAATAGCTTAGTATGAAAATCATTAAAATACACAGATGTACTGAGTTTACCTAGGCACAGTAGGGCAATAAATATTAATTACATGGCAATGAATATAAGACAAAGGCAAGATCACTATGGCCAGAAAAACTGTGGTTTTCTTCTGGGAGAGTCCAAAATTAACTCAAATTGCCAGCAGCACTATCTGTACATGAAAATTTGTTTCTTTTCTACCTACAAGGCAAATTTAAGACTTTAATAACACATTGTAGCTAAGAGAGAAACAGGTTATAATTTTCTCTAAACCTCCACAAAATCAGGATTGACTTTCTAATCATCCCAGAATGGGTTCAGAGATAGCAAAGTCTAAGTCTCTCAAGTCACTGCTCAAACTTGGCCCAGAGAGGTTAAAGATTTGCTTGAGATCACACAGCACAGTAGTACTTATTAGAACTCTATTCCTTATGACTTCCTCCAGTGGTTTTGCTCTTTATTGTATTTAAATAAATGTTTGTGAGAAACCAGAAGTCACAGGCAAGCTAAGAGGGAGTGACATAAGAATCGACTAATTTGCCTGATGATAAATTTACCACAGAGATCACCATCTCAACAGACTGTTACAGGAAATTCCACAAACAAAATTATCTCTGTAGCTTTTAAAAGAATGAAAATTTGGAATCAGAGATGGAAGAAAAAAATTTTTAAGAGAAGACAGTCTCGGGATTTTTAACACTGCTGAAGGGCTCATATCTAATTATGGTATTTCAAGTGTTTTCCAAAACTATTGATCAATTATACAATTTTACAGATCTACATCAAATTCCTTTTTAAAAAAATCTCGAAAAAGCTTATGATGAAGGAAAGAAGAGTGCAACACAGAACTGTATCTCTGGATAAATAAGTAAATAAAAATGTCTTACTTTCCATCTTTGGAAAAGATATATTTTAGGTATGGCTTTTTTTTTTTTTTTAAGATTTTATTTATTTATTTGACACAGAGAGAGATCATAGGCAAGCAGAGAGGCAGGCAGAGAGAGAGAAGGAAGCAGGCTCCCTGCTGAGCAGAGAGCCCGATGTGGGCCTCGATCCCAGGACCCTGAGATCATGCCCTGAGCCGAAAGCAGAGGCTTTAACCCACTGAGCCACTCAGGCACCCAGGTATGGCTGTTTTATCTGGATTTCTGTTTATAATAGCTATTCATAAATTTTGCTTTAAGAAATCAAGAACAGAGAGAAAAATGGTCAAAATTACTAGCTTTCCCCTCATGTTTCAAAGCTTTACACTCAATGTTTCAGTCACTAACAACAGTCAGAGTTGAATAAATTCAACCAACCAAAAAATACATTAATTTCTTATTTCATTTTCACCTTTTTTTTTTAAGATTTTATTTATTTGACAGAGAGAAACATAGCCAGAGAGAGAACACAAGCAGGGACAGTGAGAGGGGGAGAAGCAGGCTTCCTGCTGAGCAGGGAGCCCGATGTGGGGCTCGATCCCAGGTCTCCGGGATCATGACCTGGGCCGAAGGCAGTCGCTTAACCAACTGAGCCACCCAGGTGCCCCTCATTTTCACCTTTTTAAATAATGACAACTAAAAATCACTGATTTCATCCTATTTATAAATATGGGGGAACTAAAGACTTCTTTCCTTGTACCTTGTCCTTAAGTTCAATTTAAACTCACAGAAAGAAAAAAGAGGGTGTTAACAGGTAAAAACTACTCTAGAAAAGAAATGGATTTTGAAGCAAACAAAAGTATTTGAAAGGTGATAAGCCTACCAAACTAAATTTGACTTAGGTCCACACAGTTGTTGGAAAAAAGAACACTTGGTACAGTGAACAGGAAAATTCCACACACACTTATTACTGGAGGAGGCTTATTTTTGAAAATGAACATATCTATAAGTGCTCTTTGTTGCCAGGAGCAACGTTCTTACAACCACATCATATTGCCTGAATCAGGTCATGATTACCTTCAAACAGACCTTGCCATTCTAGAGGAGCACTTTTTCTTTCATCCAGGATTTCTAAGGAAATGGCTTTCATCGTAGGCAACTAAACATCTGGCTTCTTGGTTTGTTTTAAGGAGCAAAATGGGAAAAGACTGAATCACCAGGAAGCAGGTCAGGTTAGCAATTTTTTCCTATCTCAAAAAAAAAGTTATAGTCTCCCAACAGTTTTTCCTTGAGAAAATGAGTAATTCAAAATGCACTGGTAATTATAGATCAGGGATTTTCAAATATGTCTAATGTGTGATTGGACCATTCACACTAACCTCCCATGTTTGCTTCCTAAACTCTTACATACAAGTTATTCAGCTGCGATTCCGCTTTCTGAGTTTTCCATCATAAAGGTAATTAAGTAAGTGTAATTTTTTGGATGCCTCT